>OX371186.1:26645525-26869063 GCA_947310635.1 Leptodirus hochenwartii
CGGAAATCGTCGAAAAAAAGTTGAAGGCTATAGCAAAAATCGTCGATTTTCGCGATGGATTAAAAAATTCTGAAAATAGGCTAGAACGACTATAAATGGTCCTAGCTAACGTTTTTACTGAGTTCCGGTTCAATCGGAGAAAGTCGCGGAAATCGTCGAAAAAAAGTTGAAGGCTATAGTATGGAAAAATCGTCGATTTTCGCGATGGATTAAAAAATTCTGAAAATAGGCTAGAACGACTATAAATGGTCCTAGCTAACGTTTTTACTGAGTTCCGGTTCAATCGGAGAAAGTCGCGGAAATCGTCCAAAAAAAGTTGAAGGCTATAGTATGGAAAAATCGTCGATTTTCGCGATGGATTAAAAAATTCTGAAAATAGGCTAGAACGACTATAAATGGTCCTAGCTAACGTTTTTACTGAGTTCCGGTTCAATCGGAGAAAGTCGCGGAAATCGTCGAAAAAAAGTTGAAGGCTATAGTATGGAAAAATCGTCGATTTTCGCGATGGATTATAAAATTCTGAAAATAGGCTAGAACGACTATAAATGGTCCTAGCTAACGTTTTTACTGAGTTCCGGTTCAATCGGAGAAAGTCGCGGAAATCGTCGAAAAAAAGTTGAAGGCTATAGTATGGAAAAATCGTCGATTTTCGCGATGGATTAAAAAATTCTGAAAATAGGCTAGAACGACTATAAATGGTCCTAGCTAACGTTTTTACTGAGTTCCGGTTCAATCGGAGAAAGTCGCGGAAATCGTCGAAAAAAAGTTGAAGGCTATAGTATGGAAAAATCGTCGATTTTCGCGATGGATTAAAAAATTCTGAAAATAGGCTAGAACGACTATAAATGGTCCTAGCTAACATTTTTACTGAGTTCCGGTTCAATCGGAGAAAGTCGCGGAAATCGTCGAAAAAAAGTTGAAGGCTATAGTATGGAAAAATCGTCGATTTTCGCGATGGATTAAAAAATTCTGAAAATAGGCTAGAACGACTATAAATGGTCCTAGCTAACGTTTTTACTGAGTTCCGGTTCAATCGGAGAAAGTCGCGGAAATCGTCGAAAAAAAGTTGAAGGCTATAGTATGGAAAAATCGTCGATTTTCGCGATGGATTAAAAAATTCTGAAAATAGGCTAGAACGACTATAAATGGTCCTAGCTAACGTTTTTACTCAGTTCCGGTTCAATCGGAGAAAGTCGCGGAAATCGTCGAAAAAAAGTTGAAGGCTATAGTATGGAAAAATCGTCGATTTTCGCGATGGATTAAAAAATTCTGAAAATAGGCTAGAACGACTATAAATGGTCCTAGCTAACGTTTTTACTGAGTTCCGGTTCAATCGGAGAAAGTCGCGGAAATAGTCGAAAAAAAGTTGAAGGCTATAGCATGGAAAAATCGTCGATTTTCGCGATGGATTAAAAAATTCTGAAAATAGGCTAGAACGACTATAAATGGTCCTAGCTAACGTTTTTACTGAGTTCCGGTTCAATCGGAGAAAGTCGCGGAAATCGTCGAAAAAAAGTTGAAGGCTATAGCATGGAAAAATCGTCGATTTTCGCGATGGATTAAAAAATTCTGAAAATAGGCTAGAACGACTATAAATGGTCCTAGCTAACGTTTTTACTGAGTTCCGGTTCAATCGGAGAAAGTCGCGGAAATCGTCCAAAAAAAGTTGAAGGCTATAGTATGGAAAAATCGTCGATTTTCGCGATGGATTATAAAATTCTGAAAATAGGCTAGAACGACTATAAATGGTCCTAGCTAACGTTTTTACTGAGTTCCGGTTCAATCGGAGAAAGTCGCGGAAATCGTCCAAAAAAAGTTGAAGGCTATAGTATGGAAAAATCGTCGATTTTCGCGATGGATTATAAAATTCTGAAAATAGGCTAGAACGACTATAAATGGTCCTAGCTAACGTTTTTACTGAGTTCCGGTTCAATCGGAGAAAGTCGCGGAAATCGTCGAAAAAAAGTTGAAGGCTATAGTATGGAAAAATCGTCGATTTTCGCGATGGATTAAAAAATTCTGAAAATAGGCTAGAACGACTATAAATGGTCCTAGCTAACGTTTTTACTGAGTTCCGGTTCAATCGGAGAAAGTCGCGGAAATCGTCGAAAAAAAGTTGAAGGCTATAGTATGGAAAAATCGTCGATTTTCGCGATGGATTAAAAAATTCTGAAAATAGGCTAGAACGACTATAAATGGTCCTAGCTAACGTTTTTACTGAGTTCCGGTTCAATCGGAGAAAGTCGCGGAAATCGTCCAAAAAAAGTTGAAGGCTATAGTATGGAAAAATCGTCGATTTTCGCGATGGATTAAAAAATTCTGAAAATAGGCTAGAACGACTATAAATGGTCCTAGCTAACGTTTTTACTGAGTTCCGGTTCAATCGGAGAAAGTCGCGGAAATCGTCGAAAAAAAGTTGAAGGCTATAGCATGGAAAAATCGTCGATTTTCGCGATGGATTAAAAAATTCTGAAAATAGGCTAGAACGACTATAAATGGTCCTAGCTAACGTTTTTACTGAGTTCCGGTTCAATCGGAGAATGTCGCGGAAATCGTCCAAAAAAAGTTGAAGGCTATAGTATGGAAAAATCGTCGATTTTCGCGATGGATTATAAAATTCTGAAAATAGGCTAGAACGACTATAAATGGTCCTAGCTAACGTTTTTACTGAGTTCCGGTTCAATCGGAGAAAGTCGCGGAAATCGTCGAAAAAAAGTTGAAGGCTATAGTATGGAAAAATCGTCGATTTTCGCGATGGATTAAAAAATTCTGAAAATAGGCTAGAACGACTATAAATGGTCCTAGCTAACGTTTTTACTGAGTTCCGGTTCAATCGGAGAAAGTCGCGGAAATCGTCGAAAAAAAGTTGAAGGCTATAGTATGGAAAAATCGTCGATTTTCGCGATGGATTAAAAAATTCTGAAAATAGGCTAGAACGACTATAAATGGTCCTAGCTAACGTTTTTACTGAGTTCCTGTTCAATCGGAGAAAGTCGCGGAAATCGTCGAAAAAAAGTTGAAGGCTATAGTATGGAAAAATCGTCGATTTTCGCGATGGATTAAAAAATTCTGAAAATAGGCTAGAACGACTATAAATGGTCCTAGCTAACGTTTTTACTGAGTTCCTGTTCAATCGGAGAAAGTCGCGGAAATCGTCGAAAAAAAGTTGAAGGCTATAGCATGGAAAAATCGTCGATTTTCGCGATGGATTAAAAAATTCTGAAAATAGGCTAGAACGACTATAAATGGTCCTAGCTAACGTTTTTACTGAGTTCCGGTTCAATCGGAGAAAGTCGCGGAAATCGTCCAAAAAAAGTTGAAGGCTATAGTATGGAAAAATCGTCGATTTTCGCGATGGATTAAAAAATTCTGAAAATAGGCTAGAACGACTATAAATGGTCCTAGCTAACGTTTTTACTGAGTTCCTGTTCAATCGGAGAAAGTCGCGGAAATCGTCGAAAAAAAGTTGAAGGCTATAGCATGGAAAAATCGTCGATTTTCGCGATGGATTAAAAAATTCTGAAAATAGGCTAGAACGACTATAAATGGTCCTAGCTAACGTTTTTACTGAGTTCCGGTTCAATCGGAGAAAGTCGCGGAAATCGTCGAAAAAAAGTTGAAGGCTATAGCATGGAAAAATCGTCGATTTTCGCGATGGATTAAAAAATTCTGAAAATAGGCTAGAACGACTATAAATGGTCCTAGCTAACGTTTTTACTGAGTTCCGGTTCAATCGGAGAAAGTCGCGGAAATCGTCGAAAAAAAGTTGAAGGCTATAGTATGGAAAAATCGTCGATTTTCGCGATGGATTAAAAAATTCTGAAAATAGGCTAGAACGACTATAAATGGTCCTAGCTAACGTTTTTACTGAGTGCCGGTTCAATCGGAGAAAGTCGCGGAAATCGTCGAAAAAAAGTTGAAGGCTATAGCATGGAAAAATCGTCGATTTTCGCGATGGATTAAAAAATTCTGAAAATAGGCTAGAACGACTATAAATGGTCCTAGCTAACGTTTTTACTGAGTGCCGGTTCAATCGGAGAAAGTCGCGGAAATCGTCGAAAAAAAGTTGAAGGCTATAGTATGGAAAAATCGTCGATTTTCGCGATGGATTAAAAAATTCTGAAAATAGGCTAGAACGACTATAAATGGTCCTAGCTAACATTTTTACTGAGTTCCGGTTCAATCGGAGAAAGTCGCGGAAATCGTCGAAAAAAAGTTGAAGGCTATAGTATGGAAAAATCGTCGATTTTCGCGATGGATTAAAAAATTCTGAAAATAGGCTAGAACGACTATAAATGGTCCTAGCTAACATTTTTACTGAGTTCCGGTTCAATCGGAGAAAGTCGCGGAAATCGTCGAAAAAAAGTTGAAGGCTATAGTATGGAAAAATCGTCGATTTTCGCGATGGATTAAAAAATTCCGAAAATAGGCTAGAACGACTATAAATGGTCCTAGCTAACGTTTTTACTGAGTTCCGGTTCAATCGGAGAAAGTCGCGGAAATCGTCGAAAAAAAGTTGAAGGCTATAGCATGGAAAAATCGTCGATTTTCGCGATGGATTAAAAAATTCTGAAAATAGGCTAGAACGACTATAAATGGTCCTAGCTAACGTTTTTACTGAGTTCCGGTTCAATCGGAGAAAGTCGCGGAAATCGTCGAAAAAAAGTTGAAGGCTATAGTATGGAAAAATCGTCGATTTTCGCGATGGATTAAAAAATTCTGAAAATAGGCTAGAACGACTATAAATGGTCCTAGCTAACGTTTTTACTGAGTTCCGGTTCAATCGGAGAAAGTCGCGGAAATCGTCGAAAAAAAGTTGAAGGCTATAGTATGGAAAAATCGTCGATTTTCGCGATGGATTAAAAAATTCTGAAAATAGGCTAGAACGACTATAAATGGTCCTAGCTAACGTTTTTACTGAGTTCCGGTTCAATCGGAGAAAGTCGCGGAAATCGTCGAAAAAAAGTTGAAGGCTATAGTATGGAAAAATCGTCGATTTTCGCGATGGATTAAAAAATTCTGAAAATAGGCTAGAACGACTATAAATGGTCCTAGCTAATGTTTTTACTGAGTTCCGGTTCAATCGGAGAAAGTCGCGGAAATCGTCGAAAAAAAGTTGAAGGCTATAGTATGGAAAAATCGTCGATTTTCGCGATGGATTAAAAAATTCTGAAAATAGGCTAGAACGACTATAAATGGTCCTAGCTAACGTTTTTACTGAGTTCCGGTTCAATCGGAGAAAGTCGCGGAAATCGTCGAAAAAAAGTTGAAGGCTATAGTATGGAAAAATCGTCGATTTTCGCGATGGATTAAAAAATTCTGAAAATAGGCTAGAACGACTATAAATGGTCCTAGCTAACATTTTTACTGAGTTCCGGTTCAATCGGAGAAAGTCGCGGAAATCGTCGAAAAAAAGTTGAAGGCTATAGTATGGAAAAATCGTCGATTTTCGCGATGGATTAAAAAATTCTGAAAATAGGCTAGAACGACTATAAATGGTCCTAGCTAACGTTTTTACTGAGTTCCGGTTCAATCGGAGAAAGTCGCGGAAATCGTCGAAAAAAAATTGAAGGCTATAGTATGGAAAAATCGTCGATTTTCGCGATGGATTAAAAAATTCTGAAAATAGGCTAGAACGACTATAAATGGTCCTAGCTAACATTTTTACTGAGTTCCGGTTCAATCGGAGAAAGTCGCGGAAATCGTCGAAAAAAAGTTGAAGGCTATAGTATGGAAAAATCGTCGATTTTCGCGATGGATTAAAAAATTCCGAAAATAGGCTAGAACGACTATAAATGGTCCTAGCTAACGTTTTTACTGAGTTCCGGTTCAATCGGAGAAAGTCGCGGAAATCGTCGAAAAAAAGTTGAAGGCTATAGCATGGAAAAATCGTCGATTTTCGCGATGGATTAAAAAATTCTGAAAATAGGCTAGAACGACTATAAATGGTCCTAGCTAACGTTTTTACTGAGTTCCGGTTCAATCGGAGAAAGTCGCGGAAATCGTCGAAAAAAAGTTGAAGGCTATAGTATGGAAAAATCGTCGATTTTCGCGATGGATTAAAAAATTCTGAAAATAGGCTAGAACGACTATAAATGGTCCTAGCTAACGTTTTTACTGAGTGCCGGTTCAATCGGAGAAAGTCGCGGAAATCGTCGAAAAAAAGTTGAAGGCTATAGCATGGAAAAATCGTCGATTTTCGCGATGGATTAAAAAATTCTGAAAATAGGCTAGAACGACTATAAATGGTCCTAGCTAACGTTTTTACTGAGTGCCGGTTCAATCGGAGAAAGTCGCGGAAATCGTCGAAAAAAAGTTGAAGGCTATAGTATGGAAAAATCGTCGATTTTCGCGATGGATTAAAAAATTCTGAAAATAGGCTAGAACGACTATAAATGGTCCTAGCTAACATTTTTACTGAGTTCCGGTTCAATCGGAGAAAGTCGCGGAAATCGTCGAAAAAAAGTTGAAGGCTATAGTATGGAAAAATCGTCGATTTTCGCGATGGATTAAAAAATTCTGAAAATAGGCTAGAACGACTATAAATGGTCCTAGCTAACATTTTTACTGAGTTCCGGTTCAATCGGAGAAAGTCGCGGAAATCGTCGAAAAAAAGTTGAAGGCTATAGTATGGAAAAATCGTCGATTTTCGCGATGGATTAAAAAATTCTGAAAATAGGCTAGAACGACTATAAATGGTCCTAGCTAATATTTTTACTGAGTTCCGGTTCAATCGGAGAAAGTCGCGGAAATCGTCGAAAAAAAGTTGAAGGCTATAGTATGGAAAAATCGTCGATTTTCGCGATGGATTAAAAAATTCTGAAAATAGGCTAGAACGACTATAAATGGTCCTAGCTAACGTTTTTACTGAGTTCCGGTTCAATCGGAGAAAGTCGCGGAAATCGTCGAAAAAAAGTTGAAGGCTATAGTATGGAAAAATCGTCGATTTTCGCGATGGATTAAAAAATTCTGAAAATAGGCTAGAACGACTATAAATGGTCCTAGCTAACGTTTTTACTGAGTTCCGGTTCAATCGGAGAAAGTCGCGGAAATCGTCGAAAAAAAGTTGAAGGCTATAGTATGGAAAAATCGTCGATTTTCGCGATGGATTAAAAAATTCTGAAAATAGGCTAGAACGACTATAAATGGTCCTAGCTAACATTTTTACTGAGTTCCGGTTCAATCGGAGAAAGTCGCGGAAATCGTCGAAAAAAAGTTGAAGGCTATAGTATGGAAAAATCGTCGATTTTCGCGATGGATTAAAAAATTCTGAAAATAGGCTAGAACGACTATAAATGGTCCTAGCTAACGTTTTTACTGAGTTCCGGTTCAATCGGAGAAAGTCGCGGAAATCGTCGAAAAAAAATTGAAGGCTATAGTATGGAAAAATCGTCGATTTTCGCGATGGATTAAAAAATTCTGAAAATAGGCTAGAACGACTATAAATGGTCCTAGCTAACATTTTTACTGAGTTCCGGTTCAATCGGAGAAAGTCGCGGAAATCGTCGAAAAAAAGTTGAAGGCTATAGTATGGAAAAATCGTCGATTTTCGCGATGGATTAAAAAATTCCGAAAATAGGCTAGAACGACTATAAATGGTCCTAGCTAACGTTTTTACTGAGTTCCGGTTCAATCGGAGAAAGTCGCGGAAATAGTCGAAAAAAAGTTGAAGGCTATAGCATGGAAAAATCGTCGATTTTCGCGATGGATTAAAAAATTCTGAAAATAGGCTAGAACGACTATAAATGGTCCTAGCTAACGTTTTTACTGAGTTCCGGTTCAATCGGAGAAAGTCGCGGAAATCGTCGAAAAAAAGTTGAAGGCTATAGTATGGAAAAATCGTCGATTTTCGCGATGGATTAAAAAATTCTGAAAATAGGCTAGAACGACTATAAATGGTCCTAGCTAACGTTTTTACTGAGTTCCGGTTCAATCGGAGAAAGTCGCGGAAATCGTCGAAAAAAAGTTGAAGGCTATAGTATGGAAAAATCGTCGATTTTCGCGATGGATTAAAAAATTCTGAAAATAGGCTAGAACGACTATAAATGGTCCTAGCTAACGTTTTTACTGAGTGCCGGTTCAATCGGAGAAAGTCGCGGAAATCGTCGAAAAAAAGTTGAAGGCTATAGTATGGAAAAATCGTCGATTTTCGCGATGGATTAAAAAATTCTGAAAATAGGCTAGAACGACTATAAATGGTCCTAGCTAACGTTTTTACTGAGTTCCGGTTCAATTGGAGAAAGTCGCGGAAATCGTCGAAAAAAAGTTGAAGGCTATAGTATGGAAAAATCGTCGATTTTCGCGATGGATTATAAAATTCTGAAAATAGGCTAGAACGACTATAAATGGTCCTAGCTAACGTTTTTACTGAGTTCCGGTTCAATCGGAGAAAGTCGCGGAAATCGTCGAAAAAAAGTTGAAGGCTATAGTATGGAAAAATCGTCGATTTTCGCGATGGATTAAAAAATTCTGAAAATAGGCTAGAACGACTATAAATGGTCCTAGCTAACGTTTTTACTGAGTTCCGGTTCAATCGGAGAAAGTCGCGGAAATCGTCGAAAAAAAGTTGAAGGCATAGTATGGAAAAATCGTCGATTTTCGCGATGGATTAAAAAATTCTGAAAATAGGCTAGAACGACTATAAATGGTCCTAGCTAACGTTTTTACTGAGTTCCGGTTCAATCGGAGAAAGTCGCGGAAATCGTCGAAAAAAAGTTGAAGGCTATAGTATGGAAAAATCGTCGATTTTCGCGATGGATTAAAAAATTCTGAAAATAGGCTAGAACGACTATAAATGGTCCTAGCTAACGTTTTTACTGAGTTCCGGTTCAATCGGAGAAAGTCGCGGAAATCGTCGAAAAAAAGTTGAAGGCTATAGTATGGAAAAATCGTCGATTTTCGCGATGGATTAAAAAATTCTGAAAATAGGCTAGAACGACTATAAATGGTCCTAGCTAACGTTTTTACTGAGTTCCGGTTCAATCGGAGAAAGTCGCGGAAATCGTCGAAAAAAAGTTGAAGGCTATAGTATGGAAAAATCGTCGATTTTCGCGATGGATTAAAAAATTCTGAAAATAGGCTAGAACGACTATAAATGGTCCTAGCTAACGTTTTTACTGAGTTCCGGTTCAATCGGAGAAAGTCGCGGAAATCGTCGAAAAAAAGTTGAAGGCTATAGTATGGAAAAATCGTCGATTTTCGCGATGGATTAAAAAATTCTGAAAATAGGCTAGAACGACTATAAATGGTCCTAGCTAACGTTTTTACTGAGTTCCTGTTCAATCGGAGAAAGTCGCGGAAATCGTCGAAAAAAAGTTGAAGGCTATAGTATGGAAAAATCGTCGATTTTCGCGATGGATTAAAAAATTCTGAAAATAGGCTAGAACGACTATAAATGGTCCTAGCTAACGTTTTTACTGAGTTCCTGTTCAATCGGAGAAAGTCGCGGAAATCGTCGAAAAAAAGTTGAAGGCTATAGCATGGAAAAATCGTCGATTTTCGCGATGGATTAAAAAATTCTGAAAATAGGCTAGAACGACTATAAATGGTCCTAGCTAACGTTTTTACTGAGTTCCGGTTCAATCGGAGAAAGTCGCGGAAATCGTCCAAAAAAAGTTGAAGGCTATAGTATGGAAAAATCGTCGATTTTCGCGATGGATTATAAAATTCTGAAAATAGGCTAGAACGACTATAAATGGTCCTAGCTAACGTTTTTACTGAGTTCCGGTTCAATCGGAGAAAGTCGCGGAAATCATCGAAAAAAAGTTGAAGGCTATAGTATGGAAAAATCGTCGATTTTCGCGATGGATTAAAAAATTCTGAAAATAGGCTAGAACGACTATAAATGGTCCTAGCTAACGTTTTTACTGAGTTCCGGTTCAATCGGAGAAAGTCGCGGAAATCGTCGAAAAAAAGTTGAAGGCTATAGTATGGAAAAATCGTCGATTTTCGCGATGGATTAAAAAATTCTGAAAATAGGCTAGAACGACTATAAATGGTCCTAGCTAACGTTTTTACTGAGTTCCTGTTCAATCGGAGAAAGTCGCGGAAATCGTCGAAAAAAAGTTGAAGGCTATAGCATGGAAAAATCGTCGATTTTCGCGATGGATTAAAAAATTCTGAAAATAGGCTAGAACGACTATAAATGGTCCTAGCTAACGTTTTTACTGAGTTCCGGTTCAATCGGAGAAAGTCGCGGAAATCGTCGAAAAAAAGTTGAAGGCTATAGCATGGAAAAATCGTCGATTTTCGCGATGGATTAAAAAATTCTGAAAATAGGCTAGAACGACTATAAATGGTCCTAGCTAACGTTTTTACTGAGTTCCGGTTCAATCGGAGAAAGTCGCGGAAATCGTCGAAAAAAAGTTGAAGGCTATAGTATGGAAAAATCGTCGATTTTCGCGATGGATTAAAAAATTCTGAAAATAGGCTAGAACGACTATAAATGGTCCTAGCTAACGTTTTTACTGAGTGCCGGTTCAATCGGAGAAAGTCGCGGAAATCGTCGAAAAAAAGTTGAAGGCTATAGCATGGAAAAATCGTCGATTTTCGCGATGGATTAAAAAATTCTGAAAATAGGCTAGAACGACTATAAATGGTCCTAGCTAACGTTTTTACTGAGTTCCGGTTCAATCGGAGAAAGTCGCGGAAATCGTCGAAAAAAAGTTGAAGGCTATAGTATGGAAAAATCGTCGATTTTCGCGATGGATTAAAAAATTCTGAAAATAGGCTAGAACGACTATAAATGGTCCTAGCTAACATTTTTACTGAGTTCCGGTTCAATCGGAGAAAGTCGCGGAAATCGTCGAAAAAAAGTTGAAGGCTATAGTATGGAAAAATCGTCGATTTTCGCGATGGATTAAAAAATTCTGAAAATAGGCTAGAACGACTATAAATGGTCCTAGCTAACGTTTTTACTGAGTTCCGGTTCAATCGGAGAAAGTCGCGGAAATCGTCGAAAAAAAGTTGAAGGCTATAGTATGGAAAAATCGTCGATTTTCGCGATGGATTAAAAAATTCTGAAAATAGGCTAGAACGACTATAAATGGTCCTAGCTAACGTTTTTACTGAGTTCCGGTTCAATCGGAGAAAGTCGCGGAAATAGTCGAAAAAAAGTTGAAGGCTATAGCATGGAAAAATCGTCGATTTTCGCGATGGATTAAAAAATTCTGAAAATAGGCTAGAACGACTATAAATGGTCCTAGCTAACGTTTTTACTGAGTTCCGGTTCAATCGGAGAAAGTCGCGGAAATCGTCGAAAAAAAGTTGAAGGCTATAGCATGGAAAAATCGTCGATTTTCGCGATGGATTAAAAAATTCTGAAAATAGGCTAGAACGACTATAAATGGTCCTAGCTAACGTTTTTACTGAGTTCCGGTTCAATCGGAGAAAGTCGCGGAAATCGTCCAAAAAAAGTTGAAGGCTATAGTATGGAAAAATCGTCGATTTTCGCGATGGATTATAAAATTCTGAAAATAGGCTAGAACGACTATAAATGGTCCTAGCTAACGTTTTTACTGAGTTCCGGTTCAATCGGAGAAAGTCGCGGAAATCGTCGAAAAAAAGTTGAAGGCTATAGTATGGAAAAATCGTCGATTTTCGCGATGGATTAAAAAATTCTGAAAATAGGCCAGAACGACTATAAATGGTCCTAGCTAACGTTTTTACTGAGTTCCGGTTCAATCGGAGAAAGTCGCGGAAATCGTCGAAAAAAAGTTGAAGGCTATAGTATGGAAAAATCGTCGATTTTCGCGATGGATTAAAAAATTCTGAAAATAGGCTAGAACGACTATAAATGGTCCTAGCTAACATTTTTACTGAGTTCCGGTTCAATCGGAGAAAGTCGCGGAAATCGTCGAAAAAAAGTTGAAGGCTATAGTATGGAAAAATCGTCGATTTTCGCGATGGATTAAAAAATTCTGAAAATAGGCTAGAACGACTATAAATGGTCCTAGCTAACGTTTTTACTGAGTTCCGGTTCAATCGGAGAAAGTCGCGGAAATCGTCGAAAAAAAGTTGAAGGCTATAGTATGGAAAAATCGTCGATTTTCGCGATGGATTAAAAAATTCTGAAAATAGGCTAGAACGACTATAAATGGTCCTAGCTAACGTTTTTACTGAGTTCCGGTTCAATCGGAGAAAGTCGCGGAAATCGTCGAAAAAAAGTTGAAGGCTATAGTATGGAAAAATCGTCGATTTTCGCGATGGATTAAAAAATTCTGAAAATAGGCTAGAACGACTATAAATGGTCCTAGCTAACGTTTTTACTGAGTTCCTGTTCAATCGGAGAAAGTCGCGGAAATCGTCGAAAAAAAGTTGAAGGCTATAGCATGGAAAAATCGTCGATTTTCGCGATGGATTAAAAAATTCTGAAAATAGGCTAGAACGACTATAAATGGTCCTAGCTAACGTTTTTACTGAGTTCCGGTTCAATCGGAGAAAGTCGCGGAAATCGTCGAAAAAAAGTTGAAGGCTATAGCATGGAAAAATCGTCGATTTTCGCGATGGATTAAAAAATTCTGAAAATAGGCTAGAACGACTATAAATGGTCCTAGCTAACGTTTTTACTGAGTTCCGGTTCAATCGGAGAAAGTCGCGGAAATCGTCGAAAAAAAGTTGAAGGCTATAGTATGGAAAAATCGTCGATTTTCGCGATGGATTAAAAAATTCTGAAAATAGGCTAGAACGACTGTAAATGGTCCTAGCTAACGTTTTTACTGAGTGCCGGTTCAATCGGAGAAAGTCGCGGAAATCGTCGAAAAAAAGTTGAAGGCTATAGTATGGAAAAATCGTCGATTTTCGCGATGGATTAAAAAATTCTGAAAATATGCTAGAACGACTATAAATGGTCCTAGCTAACGTTTTTACTGAGTTCCGGTTCAATCGGAGAAAGTCGCGGAAATCGTCGAAAAAAAGTTGAAGGCTATAGTATGGAAAAATCGTCGATTTTCGCGATGGATTAAAAAATTCTGAAAATAGGCTAGAACGACTATAAATGGTCCTAGCTAACGTTTTTACTGAGTTCCGGTTCAATCGGAGAAAGTCGCGGAAATCGTCGAAAAAAAGTTGAAGGCTATAGTATGGAAAAATCGTCGATTTTCGCGATGGATTAAAAAATTCTGAAAATAGGCTAGAACGACTATAAATGGTCCTAGCTAACGTTTTTACTGAGTTCCGGTTCAATCGGAGAAAGTCGCGGAAATCGTCCAAAAAAAGTTGAAGGCTATAGTATGGAAAAATCGTCGATTTTCGCGATGGATTAAAAAATTCTGAAAATAGGCTAGAACGACTATAAATGGTCCTAGCTAACGTTTTTACTGAGTTCCGGTTCAATCGGAGAAAGTCGCGGAAATCGTCGAAAAAAAGTTGAAGGCTATAGTATGGAAAAATCGTCGATTTTCGCGATGGATTAAAAAATTCTGAAAATAGGCTAGAACGACTATAAATGGTCCTAGCTAACGTTTTTACTGAGTTCCGGTTCAATCGGAGAAAGTCGCGGAAATCGTCCAAAAAAAGTTGAAGGCTATAGTATGGAAAAATCGTCGATTTTCGCGATGGATTAAAAAATTCTGAAAATAGGCTAGAACGACTGTAAATGGTCCTAGCTAACGTTTTTACTGAGTTCCGGTTCAATCGGAGAAAGTCGCGGAAATCGTCGAAAAAAAGTTGAAGGCTATAGCATGGAAAAATCGTCGATTTTCGCGATGGATTAAAAAATTCTGAAAATAGGCTAGAACGACTATAAATGGTCCTAGCTAACATTTTTACTGAGTTCCGGTTCAATCGGAGAAAGTCGCGGAAATCGTCGAAAAAAAGTTGAAGGCTATAGTATGGAAAAATCGTCGATTTTCGCGATGGATTAAAAAATTCTGAAAATAGGCTAGAACGACTATAAATGGTCCTAGCTAACGTTTTTACTGAGTGCCGGTTCAATCGGAGAAAGTCGCGGAAATCGTCGAAAAAAAGTTGAAGGCTATAGTATGGAAAAATCGTCGATTTTCGCGATGGATTAAAAAATTCTGAAAATAGGCTAGAACGACTATAAATGGTCCTAGCTAACGTTTTTACTGAGTTCCGGTTCAATCGGAGAAAGTCGCGGAAATCGTCGAAAAAAAGTTGAAGGCTATAGTATGGAAAAATCGTCGATTTTCGCGATGGATTAAAAAATTCTGAAAATAGGCTAGAACGACTATAAATGGTCCTAGCTAACGTTTTTACTGAGTGCCGGTTCAATCGGAGAAAGTCGCGGAAATCGTCGAAAAAAAGTTGAAGGCTATAGTATGGAAAAATCGTCGATTTTCGCGATGGATTAAAAAATTCTGAAAATAGGCTAGAACGACTATAAATGGTCCTAGCTAACGTTTTTACTGAGTTCCGGTTCAATCGGAGAAAGTCGCGGAAATAGTCGAAAAAAAGTTGAAGGCTATAGCATGGAAAAATCGTCGATTTTCGCGATGGATTAAAAAATTCTGAAAATAGGCTAGAACGACTATAAATGGTCCTAGCTAACGTTTTTACTGAGTTCCGGTTCAATCGGAGAAAGTCGCGGAAATCGTCGAAAAAAAGTTGAAGGCTATAGTATGGAAAAATCGTCGATTTTCGCGATGGATTAAAAAATTCCGAAAATAGGCTAGAACGACTATAAATGGTCCTAGCTAACGTTTTTACTGAGTTCCGGTTCAATCGGAGAAAGTCGCGGAAATCGTCGAAAAAAAGTTGAAGGCTATACTATGGAAAAATCGTCGATTTTCGCGATGGATTAAAAAATTCTGAAAATAGGCTAGAACGACTATAAATGGTCCTAGCTAACGTTTTTACTGAGTTCCGGTTCAATCGGAGAAAGTCGCGGAAATAGTCGAAAAAAAGTTGAAGGCTATAGCATGGAAAAATCGTCGATTTTCGCGATGGATTAAAAAATTCTGAAAATAGGCTAGAACGACTATAAATGGTCCTAGCTAACGTTTTTACTGAGTTCCGGTTCAATCGGAGAAAGTCGCGGAAATCGTCGAAAAAAAGTTGAAGGCTATAGTATGGAAAAATCGTCGATTTTCGCGATGGATTAAAAAATTCCGAAAATAGGCTAGAACGACTATAAATGGTCCTAGCTAACGTTTTTACTGAGTTCCGGTTCAATCGGAGAAAGTCGCGGAAATAGTCGAAAAAAAGTTGAAGGCTATAGCATGGAAAAATCGTCGATTTTCGCGATGGATTAAAAAATTCTGAAAATAGGCTAGAACGACTATAAATGGTCCTAGCTAACGTTTTTACTGAGTTCCGGTTCAATCGGAGAAAGTCGCGGAAATCGTCGAAAAAAAGTTGAAGGCTATAGTATGGAAAAATCGTCGATTTTCGCGATGGATTAAAAAATTCCGAAAATAGGCTAGAACGACTATAAATGGTCCTAGCTAACGTTTTTACTGAGTTCCGGTTCAATCGGAGAAAGTCGCGGAAATCGTCGAAAAAAAGTTGAAGGCTATACTATGGAAAAATCGTCGATTTTCGCGATGGATTAAAAAATTCTGAAAATAGGCTAGAACGACTATAAATGGTCCTAGCTAACGTTTTTACTGAGTTCCGGTTCAATCGGAGAAAGTCGCGGAAATCGTCGAAAAAAAGTTGAAGGCTATACTATGGAAAAATCGTCGATTTTCGCGATGGATTAAAAAATTCTGAAAATAGGCTAGAACGACTATAAATGGTCCTAGCTAACGTTTTTACTGAGTTCCGGTTCAATCGGAGAAAGTCGCGGAAATCGTTGAAAAAAGTCAAAGGTCAAAATGTCAAGTTAAAATTCAAGTCAAAATTCGAATAAAAATAGGTCAAGGTCGTTCAAGGATATTTTGTAATAGTATTACAGGATCGCATGGAGGTATTTTCGGAAAAAAAATTAAAAATATTTTCTTTATAAAATGTATTAAGCTTTGCATTGCACTTTAACATGGTAAACTTTAACATAGATACACAAAACGAATGTTTTGTGCAATTTTAAATAAACTCCAAATTCGAACAAAAAAATAACACATTTTTGAACCGTTTTCCAATTTTCTACACTGATCGTTGATTTTAAAGTTTAAACACAATATATTTTAGTTGGTATACAAAACATTTAAAGAAATAACTTGAAAGATATAATATATATAAGTATAAAACTAAATTTGTATGCGCAATTTTTGGTTAATAATATACTAGTTCCTACTAATTAATAAATAGTAACGTTTAATTATCTGCTTATTAATTGAACATTTTCTAACATTTTATTTAGAACGTGTTCACTTAATAAGTAAGTAAGTAATAATTGCTTAAGTCAATCATATTTGCATATCGAGTTTATAATAGTCATGTATGAATGAAAACATAATTAATAAATGAAATAACCAAACAAGTAAATACGATTTTTCGCAATAGAATTAAATAATACACAAGAAATAAATTATTTGCTTCAATTATCCTTATTTAATACATACACAATCAGATCTGTTAATTCAATTTGCGAAAAATCAAAGCGATCTCTTTCTAAAATAACAGTATCTCTATTTAAATTAACATTAAAATTGTATAAATCCAACCCGAAAGATTATAATTTGATTAAAGAGAAATCACTAGTTGTAATGAATAAATCTATGTTAATTATCTACATGCTGGTCAAATGCAAACGTCAAGTCGATAACAATCAAGAAAAGAAATTAATGAGCAAACGAATAACACATTTTATTTATTTATTTATTTATTTATTTAATCGCTTTTACGATTACGATTGTTATAATGATTATAACGAGTTTAAAAAATACAGTACAAACTATATTATTTTTGCTTTCATTCAATATTGAACAAGACGTTTTACATTTGACAGCGTCGTAACAAATACTTACATCTTACTTGCCCAAACAATTGGCACGCAGTCAATTGCTGCCAATCGCTAATTTGAAATGATTGTGAACAGTCATTTATCAGTCATTCTTAGTTTGCTGTTGCTGCTGATTGTTTAACGACGTTGAGAAAGAGACTGCCGTTTCCGATGCTCTCGGTGCTGTGCCCAAGATCGCTCTGATTATGGGTGCCCACAGAATGGGGTACAGTAGGAACGCTATGGCGCCCACATAGTCTACGTTCGCGTACGCGGTCATATAGCGACTGCTGGTCAATAGGCAGAACGGCAACATGCACCAGCCCATAAACACGAACGTGTACACACGTTGCAGAATGAAGATTGGTGTTGATAGCGGGCCAAATAATAGCCTATGTATCAATTAAGCAATATATTAGCGATAAATAATTTCAATACACGACCGTAAAGTCGTATGAAATAGAAATTATTTGCTGTAAATAAACAGGAAGTTCATCAGTAACTATGCAACTGTATATACACGCACATCGACCAATGTACATGTATATAACAATTTACAATATAATAATAACAATAAAACACTAAATACAATAATGAATGAAATCAATATTATCTTCCGTTACTGACGATGGAGGATGGGCATCGGAAATGCCCATCTAGTTAATAAATACTTTGGGGTACAGCATTCGAGTGATATTCTATACAATTATATAAATTTTTAGAATTTTGTTCATGAGAAATTTGGATTTTAAATTCTAAATTTGATTAATTTTAAATAAACACATTATTATATCGAGCGACATTTGTATTTTCACCATTTCGCCGAGCTTGTGGCACATGCAGAGTGGGCAAAGAAGCTTACAACTGTAAATATGGCACCATATTAAGTCTTGAGTTTGATTGACGTTTGATTACCGTAAGGGTAATACGTCAATGCGTAATATATTTATGTATCAATATAATCACGTGAATGGTTAATGACTTACCGTTGCCGCAATTGCGGCCTTTTCGCCAAGATACTCTGCCAATCCCTCTCCATATACATAACCATAAACTCGAATAGGAAGCACACGAAGTACCCCGAATGGAATCCATGCCAAATCGCCAGAAACAACAGCGCAGCACCCTGGCTAATATACCTACGCGCCAAAAACAAAAAAAAATCGCCGTTCTTTTGTTTCAATTTATCATTAAATGTTTCAATCGTCAAATAATTGTATAGAATACCACGCACCAAATACCGCGTTAAATAGACAGATGCGCATTTCGAAGGCGATGCCTCCATTTTCAGTATAGCACAAGATAATAAAAACTAAATAAACTACCTCTGATGTCACTAATCAAGAATAAAAAGTCAACGTGGCAGTAGTTACGGTATTTGGTTGATATTCTATACAATCGGGTCTTTTCTTCTATCAAATGCAAATTGTATGTCACCTATTGCCGAGGAATTTAAGCCGTTTGTAGATATATTGGGCGACCCAATGGTTTGTGTTTGTGTTGAACGATTGAATGTAATGGTTGAACTCTGTTGCAGTTTCTAAGCGTCCAATCAAGATGTTCGCAAGACCGTCCCATTGTATTTGGTCGTTGTCTTTATTTATACCATTGTGAGTTAAACCTGTAAATACAATAAAGTTTGAAATACAGAAAAACAATTTCTACAAATTGTATTAATCTCGGATTTTATTATTTTTTAAAGAAATTATTACGAAAATTACCATTTGAAAATCCCAAATATATAATATGAAATCAAAAGAATTTGTTTAAGTTATTTAATTTAGTTTCTACGCTCCAACTTTTTTTTTGACTTACCAAACAAAATACAAGCTCCTTCCGTTAATAACCAACATGAGATATATTTATAAAGGGAAATGCGGCCCCAAATGCCCAAAACCAGCATTCTTCGCCAGAAAGGAACGTCGTGAAAGTCGGGCGAAATCATCAAATCATCATTGATGTAAATCCCAACAATCTATACGAACGATTACATTTTAAGAAAACCTAGATTATATATATATATATACGTTACCTGAAAAATCGCTAAATACAAAACGCCCATGAGTCCCCTTTTAATAGCATAAGGAATGCACGATCTCGGGGGCTGATTTTTGTTGCTAGGGTCCACGAAATCGCCGGCAACAAATTGTTGGTACCTAAAATACAAAACACACGAGAGAAATCAATGGATTTTATTTTTCGACATCATTTTAGCCGACCTTCGCATTGGAAATTGCGGTCCGACAAGGAAACTCGCCGGAAAGAACATATGAGCGAAGAATTCGAGTACCGTGGGACGAACACTAAGCGCCGCTGCCTGCTGATCCTTACCCAGTGTTGATGAATCTTGCGCGCCATCGTAATAATCGAAAGCAATGCCTAATACAAAAAATACAAACATTTACATATGGTTCTTTAATGCTCTAATCGCAACAAATTCAAATAAAAATATTTTTGTATTATATACTTATATTTTTAGAATGAATGTTGAAGATATCCGAACTTTCACATGATAAATAAAACTAGCAACATCATACAAAAAGAATCGCATGATCGTACAATATCAAATAAAACATACAATAATAATAAAATACTTACCAATTAATCTCAATACAAGTACGCATTGAGGCAGCGTCCAATTTATATCGTAATCATTAGTGCTACAATAAACATACCCTAAAAAAATGCGTCTTTTTCAAACGGTACATTTAACATACAACAGCAAACGTACCGACTAACAAATAGATCATGTTGAATGCAAACGTAAATCCGACCGTGATATTGCTTCCTTTGAAAAGTACCATCGTGAGATACGTAACCAGGACCGTGAATACGGAATGAAATGTCTCCAGGCCGTAGTTGAAGTATCCCAAAGAGAATCCGGTGACGACGAAGTAAACATGTTGTATATTCGGCGATTTTCCGAATAGGTAACGGCGGTGGAACAGGGCCAATGGGTAACCTACAAACATACAATGGAACGGTTGATGAACTTTTTTGAAAAAAAAAAAAAAATCAATTGATGATGTGAATTAATTAACAGTAACAATGGGTCGTCAAGTTTGACCTTTAATTAATTAATGTATAGCTCAAAGTATCACGCCACTTTAACACGTAATATTTCGATCGTTGTTTCCTACGATTCATTTTGAATGGGAAACGATTAAGACTTACCCAGAAGGACACTTAATAGCAACGTAAGTGCCGGTTCTGATGTACCTACAGCGCCACTTATGCCTTTTATAATTGAAAATGATGCGTTTTCACTACCCATTTCCGGAATTCCGGGGGACAGTTGTTATTTTTTGGGGTTTATTGATGATTTTGTTGCGATCGAGGAATTCTTTTGAACGTTTAACGATTATATTACACATTAAGCTAAGCGACGAATCTATTTTATGTTACGGCTGTTTAAATTAACAAATTGTGCTACTTTCTACAGTTTATATAAGACACTGGTTAAATAAAACCATCTTGCCTATAATATAGATGAATGCGTCCGATGACAGCAAGCGCGAAATATTTTTAAATTTGTAGAGTAGACCATGTAATTTTTATACGCAAAAATTATTTGGTCGAATATAAATATTAGTTCAAACAAGTACAGCGTTTAAGCTACAATCGACCAAACAATTTTCATACATAAAACAATAAAAATTACTTGGTCGGCTATGAATTTAACCAGTAGGTCAATCAAAATCCAACAAAAGAACTATTAAAGACATAGTGGAATGCAACACAAGTAGAATAAATACACTGACGTGTAAATCAAATATATATATACACATAAAGAAATAAATTCTAAAAAAAATTAATTAGAAAAACGCGTGAAACTTCTTGGGAAATAATGGATTTCTTCAAAAGTATCCCTACTCACATGGTAAATACTCCTCGACTTTGGCGATTATTTATGAAAATTTGATATTCTTTACGAAATATAAAAAAATGAGATGATTGTGTTTTGTTGTAGGATTATGATGGTCAGGGCCGTGCGGAAAAGCTATCCCGCATTATAATAACACTATTTGGGGCTGTAGGGCTCATTTGGGGATACATAATTCAACAATTCTCACAGACTGTCTATATATTAGGGGCCGGTTTTGTTTTGGCAGCTTTTGTAAGTGTATTTATATTACATGCCCTACGAGTATATATTTTAATTTTCGAGTTTGTAATATTACAAATTCTTTTGCAGTTAACTATTCCACCATGGCCTATGTATAGGAGGAAACCTCTTAATTGGCAAAAAACGAAACCTATCGAAGGAAGTGGGCATACTAGCGAAATCGTTAAGAAAAAGAAGAAATAAAACTGATTGTTTCTCGAATTTTAAGTGATTTGCATTTAATGTCTAACTAGGCATTTACTTATAATATTTGTTTATTGGTAAGGAAACTCAATAAAATATAGAAACTTACACAAATTGGCGTTTTCACCAAAAGATAAGACTTAAAAAAACACCTTGTTTTTTATAAATTTAATCATTGGATCGATTGATCGAAATTTATTTCGATTACTGCTATAGATACCGAAATATTACCATATATAAACGAACCGAAATTTGAAAATATATACGTGTCATCTTCAATTATTTCATGTAGTTTTTATCAAATTCATTATCTGATTATTAATCAAATTAGCAATAAAAAATATCCTTAAAAAAGCGACTAATGTGCTAAAAAGCAATTACCAGTTAATTGATAAACATTAAAATGAAACAACACGCTCCAAAATTATTGACGTTCTTGTTCGCAATTTCGCTTTTTACATTAATAAGTTGCAGCAATATAATTGAATATGTTAACATATGTAAAAATGGTGAGTATTATTTGATTTACTAACTGTTTTTGCAAATAATTTCTTTAAAAAGCTGCAGTTTATTACATAAAAAGTCCAAAGTACAATAAAAAAAAAACACTTTCATTGTTCGGATTTCAAGTGCTTTGTGAACCTAATTAAATGTTATATTCATTATTTCCAAGAAAACTCATTTTTACCTTAGAATTGGAATATAAATTCGTTTAATCGCTTCGTATTTTTCTTAGAAATTCCCGAGCTCGCTTATTTAAATAAATCAATCGACCCGTGCCAGAATTTCTATCAATTCACTTGCGGAAATTTCAAAAATATTCAGCCTATGCCCGATGATAAAAACATCCATATTTGGGACCATTTCGAGATCATTCAAAACGAAATACACGACTTGGCGCAAGGTAACGCGAATAAACATTCAATTTCCTCGCAAACTAAACTCGCTTATATTCGGGCCACGTTTTTCTAGACATTTTAGAGTCTCATTGGCCCGGCAATGACTCTAGGGCAGAATCGCAGGCCTTCCTCAAGGCGAAGGCCTTTTACAAGGCCTGCACCGACACGCTCCACGCGGACAAATTAAAGTTGCCATATTTGGAGGTGTTCCGCGAATTTGGTTTGTGGCCGGTGATAGTAAATGGCCCTTTTCAAGGCCGGTTTAGTTGGAACGAACTGGGCCATATGATTGCCGAGTACGGTTTGCAATATTTCTTCACAATGCAGGTCATACCGAACAACTTCAATGGAAGTGAAAATGTGATTTTGGTAATCTTAAAATGTCTTTAAAATACGACGTAATTAACGTATTTCTAACGGAATTTAGCTGCAAGAAGATGTCCTATCGAATCCTTCAAACATTCACGATTATTTCGAGGAAGACTTAGACGAGAAGATGCGACAGTTACTCTCCGACGAAACTAGAGATAATCTAATACCGGTGCATGTTTTCTTGAACAAAATTGCGTTTAAACTGCGCGATATTATGGGCACGTTTAAGCCGAACCACGATGTCTCCGATGAAATAGCGGAAACTATAGAATTTATGCGAAATATATCGAGAAAGGGAGTACGTATTTGTATTCGAATAAACCAATCGACTGCTCAAAAATGACTTCCCTTACAGATTATAGAAGAGTACGCCGAAATAGTGCCATTTAATCGCACGATGACAATTCAACAACTGCAACAATGGACCTTTCAACATTTCGGCGATGATTTACATGTAATTTACATTATCAAATAGTTGCATCAACATATAAGAAGGCCTATTTTTCAGCTGAACTGGTTGACTTTCCTACAAAACGCTTTTAAGTACTCCGGTGCGAAACTAAATCCCGATACGAAACTAATGCCCGTCAGCGCGATAAACACTTACGGCATATTGAATCTAATGCGGCAAACGGAAGATAAAACTCTATATAACTTTATATTCGCCCGATTATTCACGTATATGGCTCCAGATAGTGATACTTACATGCGGGAGGCCTTTGATGAATTCTACAAGAAGCTCGGATGGCCGGTCTATAAGAGGTTAACAGACATTGTGAAGTCATTCAGTTGAGAAACCTAACCTTTATTTCGAAAATTTCAGGGCCAAGTATTGCGTCCGAAAAACACTAGGCTACAGGGGGAATATCGATTTCAGTTATGCTGTAACGTATCAGTATCAAAAGTACCACTTCAATATTAATAAATTACAAGAAGTACGTACATATACATCGTAAAACAAATAGAAGTAATGATTAGTAATTAAAATAAATTAAATCCTAATCAAAGTTGCGCAGTAGTTCAAATGCACTTCGATATTGGACAAATATGTAAGAAAGATGGGAAAGTTAGATTACAGTTTTGAAATCTTGAAAGATATTAAATTTTTTTTATGAATGCCCAAATTACAATAAAAAAAAAGGTACATTTTCTAAATACCTTGAAAACGCTCTTTCTGCAGGCACAGTACTTAATAAACGACCTACGCGCCTCATTTAAAGACATCGTAACGTCAAACACGTGGATGGATGCAGAGTCCAAACGGAAGGCCCTAATCAAAGCGGACAATATGCTAACATTGTTGGGTTTCCCGGAAGATGCCGCCACAGCGGCAAATGTCGATAATTACTATCGGAATTTGAGGGTTTGCACGAATGACCATAGTGGCAATGCGAAAAGATTACGGGCATTCAGAATGGCGCAGAATTATAGGCAAATGGAGACGGGGCGAGAGAGAGACGCGTAAGAAAAAACGCAATAAATACAATTCAGAAATAAAAAATAAATTGAAGATTTTTTTTTTAATTTAGATGGACTTTATCGCCATTAGAAGTAAACGCAGTTTACAATCGCCCAAACAATAAAATCTGTATGTACATATAAGACGATTTGAACTACTTAAACTTACAAACATTATATTTTACAGTGTTGCCAATTAGTATGTTAAATTCAATCTTTTTCGGTGGTGAAATAAGGTATGCAACCAACCGTACATGCAAAAATACGAATAACGGAAATATTTTTCTCATTTTCTAAGTGCTTTGGATTATGGTAGGCTCGGTTCGACTATCGGCCACGAAATAAGTCACGGATTTGACGACAGCGGCAGAATGTATGACGAAAATGGCAACATGGCAAACTGGTGGACGACAGAAACACAAGCGGCCTACACTAACAGGGTTCAATGCTATAAAGATCAATATGCTGCCTACTATATCGAAGAGATTGACAGATTTGTACGTATCAAATGACATTGACACGTGGCGGGTGACAGTTAGATGTTGCCGAATAAAATAAAAATAGCAGTAAAAATGGATTTGTAAATGATTATTTAAAATTGCACGACTATTCGATCAAATTCAGTGACGGAAGAATTAATAAGCCGTTGCCAGATATACAAAGATATCTTGAGATTAGTGAAAAATGCAATTGTTTACGAAAATATATCTATTTCCTTGTAATTTTTGATGTTTTATCAGGTAAACTCATCGAGAACGCTAAATGAGAATATAGCGGATAACGGGGGACTTCGTGAAGCATATGGAGCGCTTAAAAATGCGCAAAAACGGCGGGATTTTAAACCGATCGCTGGATATACGGCCGAACAACTATTTTTCATTGGTTATGGAACGGTGAGTTAATAAAAAATATTATTTTATATAAACGATTCTAGCTGACATTATTCTTTGGGATAATTTCCGAATGCAGTTTTCATATTTTGCAACGTGCAGAGCGAAATATTTATTCGAACTAAATTAAACCGTACTATTGGCAAAGTAATTGCAATAAAGGCATCAATTATTACCTCACATAATGTAAATTCTACATCAAATTGCACGTTAATACGTGTAAATTTATTTAGATTGTATTATTGCAAATATTTGGAGTCCGTTCAACTAGATTAAAAACGTTTTGTGGAATATAAATGCCAATTGCTTCGAACATGTATTAAAAAATTTTGTTTTTTGTTTTGTTTTTTTATAATAATTGTAAAAAAATCTTTATTTTTTCAACAATTCCAAAAATATATAGCTTTATTATTAAAAAATAATAAATTATATTTTTCTGGCGCAATTTCGATTTTTTTTTAACAATTATTGCAGATGTGGTGTATGCAAGAGAGTGATTATTACCTTAGCGAGATGCAAGCAAAATCTGGATACGCCCCTGGACGGTACCGGGTGATTGGTGCCATTTCCAATATGGAGGAGTTCGCCGAGGCCTTCCGATGTCACCCGAACGCACCCATGAACCCCCGAAGTAAATGCACACTATGGTAGAACAAAGATAACGATAAAATAAATTAGATTTGTGTTCAACTTAAAGATTCAATTTAAAGATTTTTTAGTGGAAATTTATTTTTTGCCATGTTAGAAAGTGTAATAAAAATATTTATATATTTACATGGATCATTTTTTTTAAATTAATTTTAAAAAATACCACGCTGAAGTAAATTTATAAAGCATTTTGTTTGGAGATAATAAAGCGTGTACAATCGTATAAAATGGAATTATTAATTATACCTTTGACAGGTAATAAATTACTAAATATAATTATATGGACGTTGCGGAATTCGATTTTTCAACAAGTAAAATAATGATAATATATTTTGATTGAAGAAATTTTCTAGAAGAGGGCAATATTAATGTTTAAAAAAATAATATTTAATAACAATTTTTTAAATTCATTATAAATTGCAAGAAATTTAATTGAAGAAAAAAATAATGTACAAAAATGTACTATCCTGTATAATATAAAAAAGATTAAATTGAAATATTACACAGGCAACAACACTCGGTATATATATATTTATTATTGTTCTGTAAAAGATTATGTAAACTTTTTACTAAAGAAGTTATTTATTTACTTAAAAAAAAAAACAATCCGGTTTTATTAAGAATAAAGATCCAAATGCACAGAGCAAATGGATATTTCATTGTAAATACTTTGCAAAATTAATATTGAGCAAATATTTAAAATCTGATAAATAAATACGAAGGGAAGTGAATAAAAATATATTTTTTGGTGATTTGTAAATATCAAGAAAATTGGCTTAAATTAAAAAAAAAAAAAACGGCATTTTAATCACGTGTATATTTAAAACATGCCTCATATTATTAATTTAAATACAAGGCGAACGAAATATGGTAATTAGTGTAATAGGTTTTAGTGAAATAGGTTGTAATAAATTATTTTTGCTTCAAGTTCGTTCGGCTCAGACAAAACAATTATATATATTACCGAATAATATTTAAAAACAATTATTCACAAATCAACAGTTTTTGAGATGTAACCTCAAACTACCAAGTAAAACTGTATATATTAATCATTATTGATCAAATTACGTTTTTTTTTAAACAAGTTATTAGAAGCTATTGTAAAACGAAACGATAAGATAGCGAGTGGCAATTATAAATGTTGTATAATTTATATTTGCGAAGGTTGTTTGTTACAAAACTAATAATTATATTGTTACTTTGACTGACAGTCTTATAACAATAATAATAACACGCATAAAAAGTGTAACGGGTGTTGTGTCGGCAAAAAAAACCAACAAATATTGTCAATATATGTCACGTTGACAAAATTTTCGGAATAATAAATAATATAATAAAAAATATTATGACGCTGGTTGATTATATTTATTTATTTTATACAAAATGACTAGAAAAACTGTCAATATGTCAAAGTGACAGATATTGACAAGACAGTTATTAAATTAAGACGTTTTGTTTTTCCGACATAGTCTTGGCCAGTCTTATAATAGCACTTAATTTTAGCGAAACATTTTTCGAATTATTTTGAAAACTACCGAAGCTATAAAAATCAAACAAAGATTTTTAAATTCCAATGTCGAAATTTTAAATCTTTTCCTATTAGTGTTTTGTTATGAAATAATTAGAGAAGCCAATATTTAAATAAATCGAAACGAACGTGGAAATTGTTGTTGCGTTTGTCAACAAAACACCCTGTATATTATAAACATTTATAAATAGTTCAAAAATTAACAAGTAATTCGGAATTATTGCGAAAACTGATACTCGCGCAAAAAGCTTCGACGTGTTTTAGTTGTCATTTGCGCATTTTAGCTATTTATATAAAGCGTGATTATTATTTAAATAAACAAAATTTTATTGGTTTATTACCGGCAATTTGCAGCAACAGATAATGCGTGTGTCATAATTAAATACCGGGTGTTTAAAAGTATATACTTAATTGCACTTTTGGCGGAAAGAGAAATATTTTGAACGCCCACATTTTTAAACACACGGTATATTAATCTATATAAATATTTTCGCATTTTTGTTCGACAATAAATATCAATAAAAACGTATTTTTATAAATTGTTCGCTCAGTACTTTATTTTACACTGGCATCATATTTCTCGTGTTTTTTTAATTTTTATTTCTACATCAAAGTAATAAAATAAGCCATCGGAAAAAAAAATCTTTACACACTACAAATAAAATAGCTAAATAAATTGGAATTGTCAGTTGGAAGTGCCGAAAAAAATTATTTAAATCATTACACGAGAAACATGGGACCACATATGGTATATGGGAACTCTGTCCGAGGTACCTGGCTATACTGACTTGAGTACAAACTTAGTATTCAAACGTATCGGTTGTAAAATAATGAATAGTTTTTAAATATAAAATATTTTATGGTTTTCGACGTGCGGTGTTAATAAATTTTTTTTCCACTGAATAAAAGCGTTAAAAATATTGTGTTTTTATATATTTGTGAAGTAAAAAACTGTTGTTTTTTAGAAAATTGATTTTTTTTTAAATATACATATATATTTTGAAAATGTATACTATTATAAAAATATTAAATCAATATTTTAAATTGTTCTAAATAATATTTTTTTAAACCACCAGTGCATCGAGTTAAAATTTAAATTGTGTTTATTTAATTTCAATAAATAAATATATTATGGTGCATAATAGCAATAATAATATAAACCCAAACATAAACAGTGTCGAGTTTGAAAATGGTATGGTAACTTTTAGCAACCGCAAATATTTTTTTAAGATAAGAAAACATTTAAAATTTTAATGAGCACAGCAAGACCTTTTTTTGTGTTACTTTGCAGGTAAAAATTCTGTAAAATATGGAGAAAAAAATAAAAACGGCGATTATGTACAGAGGAATAAAAATTGCGATGACGAAATATTGGTAATAATTTTTTTTTAACTATTTAAAATCATCATTTTATTTTGAACTGTATTAAAATACCTAAAACTGTATACTTTTATTAAAATACCTTAAAAAATCGTATGGGTATTTTATAATTATATATTAATTTTATAAATATTACTAGTTTTTCAATTGCGAATTTTAATAATTAAACAAATCTATATTTTAAAAACATTATTTGAACTACTAATAAAATATTATAATATATTTCAGGTGTTTTTAAACAAAATATTCGACTATTTAAAATTATCAAGCGACTGTTGTTTTATTTCAACAACACACATTTTAGGTTTTTTTTTAACTAACAAAACTAGTTTAAATTACTTCAATTTTATAAAACATTTAACGCTAAAAAAAATATTAAAAAACAACTGGGAGTTTAATTTCTTAAGTTTTTTGTAGGAATTTTTCGGTTTTAAACAGAACAACCTACGGACGGTCCTGACGGGTATCAGTTATATTTTAACCCTGGGTTTGATGCGATTATTTTACCATTGGTTTCCAAAATTTAAATTATACGCGACCCATGACAGGTGCCCATTGAATTCTGCGGAAAATATATTAATAACTGTAAGTGTCAATAAAAAATTTAAAAATATAGATAATTTAAAATTATACGATATTTCTCATTCGTTTATAAAAGTTAAACGACGATAAAGGCAAACGTAACAGTTTGCAACATAAATAAATAATTCCATTGTTTTATTAATAATTTTATTGCTATTGGGAATTGCTAATGTGAATTGTTGGAAGATTATTGTCAGAGATTACATTGTAATTTTCTAAGTGGGTTTTAATTTAATTTTTAAGTTTTTGATAAGAAAATCGATGCAGTTTTTATATAAATTGGTCAATTTAATAATAAAAAAACATGTTTTCGTTTACACAAATAAAAAAAAATCAACACAAAAATATTTTTTTAAGGAAATCTACAAAGGAAAATCGAAAGCATATTTTGTGAAATGCGTAAAAACAATTATTGCACAGCCGAATTCGGAGGAAAAATTAAATTACAACTTGGAAAATGGGTCTAATAAAGGTAAATATATTTTTCTTATTTTGAAAAGATTTTATAAACTTTATGATAACTAATTTTTGTTTTTAGAACACTCAACGATTCGTTTATTTCGATTTAAGAAAGTCGCTTACGTTTGGGACGATGAAAGCGCAATTTTTCTTAGATTAGCTGGAGTGGAAATTGGAAAAACAAATTTGGATTTTCATCAAATGGATGGAATGAATGATAAGCAACCAAATAGCACGTAATAATAAAAAAATCGTTATGAAAAATAAATTGTGAGAATTTTTAAACTTTGATAATTATATTTTCTAAGGAATTTTCCAATCAATTCGAGTCGATTCAAAACAAACATTTAGCTTCGAGGTATTTCCTAATGTTTTAAATTAAAAAATTAGTACCGAAAATTATTATCTTATAATTATAATCTACGCTCAATTAAACAAAGAAAAGAAACCGTTAAACCATTTAAAAAAATAATCAACAAAAAGTATCATAAATAAAGAATAACGGAAAAAGAAAAGAAAAATTAAGATGCCACAAAGTGTTTGGTTTAAGAAAATATTTTTTTAGGTTAAAAATTTACGGAAACAACGAAATAGACGTTCCTCAATACAGCACCTTAAAATTATTCGCTTTTGAAGCTTTAACGCCCTTTTATATCTTCCAAGTTTTTAGTTTAATCATTTGGATGGCCGAATATTATTATTACTATGGAATAGCCATTGTTGTCATGTCTGTCCTTGGCATTGGCAGCAGTGTATTTCAAACCAGAAAAGTACGTCGTTAAAATTCCATAACAATTCAATGCTGTTTTTATCTAAATTTCTTTAAAAAATAAATGTTGCCCTACCCTGTATTACTATATATATATATATATATATAATTTATTTATTTTATTATTAATATACCGCGTATTGATATAAGTATATACAGGATGTGTAATAATTTTTGTTTTGTAGAATCAACGAAACTTGAAAGGAACTGTCAATAAAAGTGACATTGTAAATGTCAAGCGAAATGGCATTTTTCAAGAGATTTCTACGACACTATTGGTGCCGGGTGACATAATAGAAATTCCGTCGAATGGCTGTAAAATGTACTGCGACGCCATCTTGTTAAATGGAAACTGTATCGTGAACGAAAGCAGTCTTACAGGTAAATGAACAATCGTTTTATTGGCGTAATTGTAAATTGTAAATTAAAAATCGACCTTTTCAATAGGCGAATCGGTTCCCGTGCTGAAAACGGCCCTACCCACGTCAAACGCCATATTTGATATAATAGAAAATGGCAACCATGTTCTATACTGCGGCACAACAATTATACAAACGAGGTATTATGGTATGACCATCTATTCCAAAACTATTCGATTAAAATATCTAACAAAAGCCACGTTTAATTTTATATTACATTGACAGGCACGGGTAAAGTGACAGCTGTCGTCCTGCGCACTGGCTGGCTGACGACGAAAGGCGAACTCGTCAAAAGTATAATGTATCCAACGCCAGCTGATTTCAAATTCGACCAAGACTCGTACAAATACATTTTAATTTTGACATTCGTGTCGATTCTGGGCGTTGTGTACACAATTGTTTCAAAGGTACCGATTCCTCCACACCCTGTATCGTACACAATACAGCGTATAGCGGAAATTAAAACGTCATATCGTTTCGCAGAGCACGCGCGGCCTGTCCGCCTACGACGTCATAATTAAAGCGTTGGATTTGATAACGATCGTTATACCGCCAGCACTTCCCGCGGCCATGACAGTTGGCAAACTGTTCGCGCTGAAGCGATTGGAGAAATTAAGAATTTACTGTATAAATTCGCGCGTTGTCAATGTGTCGGGCAGTATCGACTGTGTGTGCTTCGACAAGGTCTATAGTCAAATATATTCTCCAAGTGTCACACGTGTCAAAATGAATATTTTATTAGACGGGAACGCTGACGGAGGATGGTTTGGACATGTGGGGCGTAATTCGAGTGGCGAATCGGCGGCTGCGCGAGCCACAAATGACAGTTGACAGTGCGGATGGTGACGGATGTCAGTTGTTGAAGGGTATGGTCACGTGTCATTCGTTGACGTTGATTGACGGGAAGCTAGAAGGGGATCCATTGGATTTAAAGGTTTATTTATTAAAAGAACATTTTTGTGTATATAAAAAATCGTTTTTTTTTTAGATGTTCGAATCGACAAAATGGATTTTTGAAGAACCGGATGTTCCAGATACGACGAAATACGACCTATTCGTTCCTACAATTGTCAAACCATCAGAAAATGTAAGTAAAAAGCAACTGCTTTCGAAAAAAAAAAACAGCAATTCCCTACATAAAATATATATACAGAGTGACTTCGAAATCGGCATTCTACGTCAATTCCAATTCTCGTCGAGACTGCAGCGGATGTCGGTCATTGCGAAGGCCTTACGAGGCGAAACGTTCCACGTGTATTGCAAAGGCTCGCCGGAGATGATCGTGTCTTTGAGTAGGCCGGACACTGTGCCGGAAGACATCATGGCTCAGCTGGAGAAATATACGCGACGCGGCTTTCGGGTGATAGCGGTAGCTGGCCGGCCACTGGACGTGGATGTGAATCTCGTTAGGGTACAGCGAATGGTGCGAGAGGATGTTGAGAGTGAACTGGACTTTTATGGGCTCCTCGTTTTCGAGAATCGCTTAAAGAGGGAGACGAGCAAAACTATCGCGGTGTTGAAAGAGGCTAATATTAAAATTGTGATGATTACAGGTGGTAGTTTTAACGAAATTTTATCCAAAATAAATAATAAGTGACTGATTGTATTGTTTCAAGGTGATAATATACAAACAGCTGTTAGTGTAGCGAACGAATGCGGCATCATTTCCAAAGAAAAAGATTTGATCTTTGTCAGTCTAGATGAAGACAACAGCAAATCCCCGCGCTTACAGTACAAAATTGTGCGCGCGCAACAAAACCGGGTAAAAACAAACCAATCAAATGTCACTACAACAATTCGTACATAAAAAAATATTGTTTTAAGACATCATCATTTGGCAATGATAATGTCAATTTGACAACAGCTGACGTTTCACTATCGGCAATTTATCAACCAATTCAAGTTGATTTCAATCACCACCATCATCATCATCATCAAATAGAATATGGTGGTCGAAACGAGCGCAACGTTCAGGTGGCCATGGCAGGTATCACGTGGGCCCACCTGAAGCAGCTGTGCACGGATGAGGAGCGCAGGCGCGTGGTCTCACGTGGCGCCGTATTCGCTCGGATGAGCAGCGAACAGAAGCAGCAACTGGTGCAGGAGTTGCAAGAGTTGGGACATTATGTTGGTGCGTTTTGTTTCGAAATAAATGTATGTAATATAAATATAAATTTCGTACAGCCATGTGTGGGGATGGCACGAACGACTGTGGCGCCCTGAGAGCGGCCCACGTGGGCATATCGCTGAGCGAAGCGGAGGCCAGTGTTGCCAGCCCGTTCACCGCGCAAGATCCGAACATAACCTGCGTGCCGAACGTCATCACCGAGGGCAGAGCGGCCCTGGTGACCAGCTATACCGTATTTAAATTTATGATCTGCTACAGTCTGACCCAATTCATATCGTGCATTCTACTGTACGGCATCGACTCGAATTTGACATCGTTCCAGTTCCTGTACATCGATCTGCTGTTGATCATTCACTTCACCGCCACGTTCGGACTGACCGGTAGCTCGAATAAACTGTCGAAGCGCCGGCCGATGGCCGCACTGTTGAGTGTCATACCGTTGACCTCGATGATCTTGCAACTGGTTTGCGTGACGGCGTTTCAAACGATCGCCTATTTCGTCATTCAAACGTACGATTGGTACAAACCGTTTAAGTACGTGCCGGACAGTTTGGATTATAAGTGTTTCGAAAATTACGCCGTTTTTTCGGTGTCCATGTTTCAGTATATAATATTAGCTGTAATTTTTTCAAAAGGGCAGCCATATAGGCTACCAATCTACACAAACAAATATCTAACGTCATCCATATTAATAATGATAGCAATTTGTTTATACGTCGCTTTAAATCCGGCATTTTGGATAACGGACATTTTGGAATTGATAGTGCCGCCAACGTACGATGGTAAACTGATGGTGGTAGGGTTGGCGTTGTGCCACTGTGCGCTGGCGTGGATTCTAGAAGATGCTTTGGTCGAGTTTCTGTTGCAAAAGAAAGTTGTACCGTTCGTTAAAAGGAGGTTCAATAAAGTCGATGTGATTCAAGATGGTGACTTTGATTTGAGTGGCAGCCATGTTGGATATGCGCACATGAGCTATGAAAGCGATAGTCAGTTAACGAAATTGTAATTTTTGTTTAAATTTATTTTTATCAGTATTACGTTTTTTGTTGTTGAATTAATGTACTTAAATTTATAGCTTAAAAAATATTTTATTTGAAATTTTGCTATACCCTGTATAGTGTTGATATAATATATTAGTATACCGTGAGATGTGTGTGTTTATTTGAAATCATTTATTTTATACAAAATTATATTTAAAAAATTCAATATACAGCAATAAAAAGTGATAACTTTGCATAGTTTATTAAAAAAAACAAGTTTTACCAAACGCGTTTTTATTTTTAATAAATTAAATTAAGAAATTCTTCAAATTTACGTAATTACGTAGTTAAAAACAAGTGGATTCATTTGACATTGTATGAAAAAAAAAAATTGTTTTTGATAAGAGCACTTTGATTATATATGATTGGCATTTGATTTAAAAGATAATTTTGACATGATCTCGAACCTAGTTAGTACAAATCGTGTGCAATTAATAATAATTCTAGATGTGCAATTTCGGTTTATATTCATATATACACAGTGGCGTAAAAAAAATTAATGAATTTTGCGAATTTCCGAACAAAAAGAAATTACAAATCAATTAGTTAAAGAGTCCGCAATCCTAAAGATTGGTTGGAAACAGCACGCCATGCCGATCTATCCTGAGCTAATCCCTTCATCTCCCTATAGCTATTCATCTCAACGTCTTCAAATATCTGACTCACATACTCCAATCTAGGCCTACCTACCCCTCTCTTTCCCTCCACTCTACCTTCTATGATCAATTGCATAATCCCTCCATGCCTAAGAATATGCCCTACTAATCTGTCTCTCCTACGCTGTAACACTCTCCAAATACTTCTCTTCTCCCCTACTAACTCTAGTACAGCTTCATTTGTTACTTTATCTTCCCAACCAATCCTCATCATCCTCCTATAACACCACATTTCAAGTGCTTCTAATCTACGCTTCTCTTCCTTTCCTATAGTCCACGCCTCACACCCGTACAGTGCTACACTCCAAACATATACCTTCAGTAATCTTTTTCTAATACCCAAGTCAATATTTGATCTTAAAATCTGTTCTTTTTCTACGAATGCCTTCCTACCCTGTGCTATCCTACACTTTATATCTACCTTGCTTCGATTATCTTTTGTGATTCTACTGCCTAAATAACAAAAATCTGACACTTCTTCGATTCTATTATCTCCTATTGTGATCCTCATTTTTCTACTGCATTCCTTTTTGTCACACCTCATCACTTTAGTTTTACCTATATTTATTTTCATGTTAAAATCCCTAGTCAATACTGCCTGCATACCATTCAATACCCTTTCTAAATTCTTTTCGCTTTCTTCCAATATAGCTATATCGTCGGCGAATCTCAGCATATATATTTTCTCTCCCTGTACATTCACACCTACACTATACTCTTCTTTTACTTTGTTTATTGCATCTTCTATATATAGATTAAATAATAACGGTGAGAGTGTACATCCCTGCCGAACTCCCTTCCCTATTTTTGCTACCTCTTCTTCCCCCACAATTCTAACTAAGGCAGTTTGGTGTTTATATAAATTAAAAATTATTCTCCTATCCTTATAATCTATACCCGTTTCTTTTAAAATTCTAAACATTATGTCCCAATCTACATTGTCAAATGCCTTTTCTAAGTCTACAAAAGCTATGCAAGTTACCTTTCTTACCCTCTTTCTTACAAATCAATACAACGGGTTTAAAAGAAAATTACAAAATCAAAAGTACGATTACGCTAATATAAACAGAAATCGCGTGTGTTTTAATGACTCATCCTGTATACACCACGATTCTATTCGATCGATTTTAGGTTCTACAGAGCATATTAGGGAGATGGGCCTTTACTCAACGTAATATACGCTGGCGCTCAATTATTCTACACCGTATTCATATTTATAATTCTCTCCAGCTCGTTTATTTTTCTAGTTACGTTAGTGCTGAATGTTTGCCAATACGTTTACATGTGAAACGTTGCGAATTTAACCTTACGGTGTAATTTTAGTGGGACACTTTTGCGCGAATAAGAAACGTGTGGATATGCGAAAATTGTGGAATTACAAACAATGACCGCTAGAAGTTTCAAAATGTGCAGTGTATAGGAAAATAAATACAAAAGCGAGTTTGTGATTAATTAGCTGTTCTTAATTGTGATGCGTATAATCGATAATAATAATAATAAATTCAATATATGGATTTAGGCCTGTGATAATTATTTTAATTAGAGAAAAAGCTGGTGAGTGGATTCGAGTAATTATCTTATTATTTTATTTTATGTGATTGTACGGAATAAAATTGTCGCAACCTAAATTTTCTATTTAAAAATGAAAAACCCGTTTTTGTACGGCATGTAAATATTTTCTTCCTACACATCTAGTCGTAAATAATTTTATTTAAATTGACCAGAGATGTTTTATAAATTCGCCTTTTTCGAATTTAATCAAATATATTTTGTGTATATAAAAAAAAATTGACAATTTAAGTGTCTGTGTGATTATTGAAATCAGGTGCAGTTTTTGTTTAAAATTTCAGGAATATGGAAACAGTTGAAGAAATGGAGCGACAACGTTCAACCAAAAGACAAGCAAGTTTTTAAAAATACTTATTTTTAATAGTATAGATTTTATTTTTATTTTACTTATTTTTAAGTTCTATTTTATTTTGTGTTTGTATATCAACGAATATTTTTAAATGATTTGTTTAAATTCTGACAGGTTCTACTATGTTTGACAGCCTATTTGACATCTATAGCTCCAAGCATGTCCATAGGATTCTCGGCTGTCAGTTTGCCCAGCTTGACAGATCCCGATAACAGCCGAAATTTAACGATATACGAAGCATCTTGGGTGGGTATGTAAAAATAACAAAATATAATCGAAAAAAAAACCCATCCAATTCAAGTAGACTTTTTTTTCGTTTCTTTGTAAAATCCTCATTTGTTCAGCTTCGATAGCGTCGATCGGCACACCGATTGGTTGTTTCCTATGCGGCCCGATATCGGACCGATATGGGCGTCGCGCGGGCCTCCTCCTCGTGAATATCACCGCATTCCTGGGCTGGGTGATAATCGCCTTGGCGCCCACATCGCCCGCACTATACACGCAACTGCTAGTCGGCCGCTTTCTAACCGGCCTCAGTACCGGCCTTGTCAGTATGCCCGCCACTGTGTACATGGCGGAAACGTCCAGTGACGCGTATAGATTATGGTTCACCACTGCCAGCGCGGTGGCCTTCAGCGGCGGCATTCTCGGCGTGTTTCTTTTGGGATACGCGATGCCGGTAAAGACGAGTCTTTTTTTGTTTTTGAGTAATTCGCCAAAGTTCTATTTAAAAAAATATTTGCAGACAAGTTGGGGTACGGTGGCGCTAATTGCCGCTAATATCGCGTGCCTGTCGATGGTTTGCGGCATATTCTTCCTGCCCGAGTCGCCGATATGGTTGGTCAAGCACAACAAAATCTGCGAAGCGAAAGAATCTATGCGTCGAATTTACGGACAAAAAACCGTCACCAAATTAGTCGAAAACGATTTGCGTACTTTAATACGAAACAAAACGAACGTACATGTCATCGGAACTGACGCCGATGGTGACAATCGAAATGTCAAAAAGGGCTTCGTTTATCACTTAAATAAGAAATATTTAAATTTGAGCAAGCCGGAGTGTAGAAGACCGTTGATTATAATGACGACGTATTTTTTCTTCCAACAATTTTCTGGGACGTTCGTTATAATATTCTACGCGGTTAAAATCGTCCAAATATCTGGCGGTAATATAAATCCCTACACGGGGATGCTGTTAATCGGTGTTACGCGATTTCTGACAGCCATATTGACCTGTGCCGTTTCCAAGCGGTATGGCCGACGTCCGCCATCGATATTTTCGGGCGTCGGCATGACATTCACCATGCTGTCACTGTCAACGTACATACACACGAATCAAACGTACAGCGAACTGAACTTGAGCGAACATTACGGCTATTTGCCGATATTGTGTTTAATGTTGTATTTCTTCGTTTCGACGCCGGGTTTCGTTACCGTTCCATTTGCCATGTCTGCGGAGGTGTTCCCCGTGTCCGCTAGAGGCGTGGCGAGCGGTCTAGTGTCGACCACCGCGTATGTATTTAATTTTATCGTGGTCAAGTCGTTCGACGCGATTTTAGAGTTGATCGGAGCGTCCGCTATATTCGCGTGTTTCGGATTGGTAGCGTTTGTTGGTACGCTGTTTATATACAAATGGCTGCCCGAAACGAAGGGGAAAACGATGGCCGAAATTGAAGAGGAATTTAAAAGGCAAGATGCGGGGTGCGAGAAATTTGATGGCCATGTTTTAGGTGAAAAAGTTCCGTTTAAAGTCTAAGTTTGTGCTACATTAAATACTGTTAGTTAAAGAGTCCGCAATCCTAAAGATTGGTTGGAAACAGCACGCCATGCCGATCTATCCTGTGCTAATCCCTTCATCTCCCTATAGCTATTCATCTCAACGTCTTCAACTATCTGACTCACATACTCCAATTTAGGCCTACCTACCCCTCTCTTTCCCTCCACTCTACCTTCTATGATCAATTGCATAATCCCCCCATGCCTAAGAATATGCCCTACTAATCTGTCTCTCCTACGCTGTAACACTCTCCAAATACTTCTCTTCTCCCCTACTAACTCTAGTACAGCTTCATTTGTTCCTTTATCTTCCCAACCAATCCTCATCATCCTCCTATAACACCACATTTCGAATGCTTGTAATCTACGCTTCTCTTCCTTTCCTATAGTCCACGCCTCACACCCGTACAGTGCTACACTCCAAACATATACCTTCAGTAATCTTTTTCTAATACCCAAGTCAATATTTGATCTTAAAATCTGTTCTTTTTCTACGAATGCCTTCCTACCCTGTGCTATCCTACACTTTATATCTACCTTGCTTCGATTATCTTTTGTGATTCTACTGCCTAAATAACAAAAATCTGACACTTCTTCGATTCTATTATCTCCTATTGTGATCCTCATTTTTCTACTGCATTCCTTTTTGTCACACCTCATCACTTTAGTTTTACCTATATTTATTTTCATGTTAAAATCCCTAGTCATTAAAATACTGTAGCGACACAAATATTTTTCTGCCATTTTAATGAAACCAAACAGGAATGATATTTCTTGTACTTATTGTTAATATACAAGCTGATATTATAGATAATTTTTTTGAAAATATATTTACTTTTATTATGAAATTATTGTATTTTTTTTTACAAACAAAGCAATGCATATTGTAGGACTTTTTAAATAAATGGACAAATATATTTTTAGTTAAACCAATTGCTCGTCTCCACTTATTATTAATTTCCAATAGGCAACCTCGATAACACAATTTGACAACTTATATTTCGAAATTCCGCCATTTTTACCTACATAATCGCCGAATTTCCCGAAAATAAAACATGCCAAGTACACAAAATCACTCACCATTTAATCCGTCGCCACATTTCTTCCTCCCACGCCCGTCCACCGGTCCTTTCCACTCATCCGAACTCCTCCTCCGCCTTCTCCAATTCCTCCAACGCCTCTCTGCCGCCCTCCCATTTCCCCACCACCTCGCGCAACATCTCCATGGAAACTTTCCACAGCGCACTCGCCGCTCTACCGCCATCTTGCGCTTGCGCATCGGACACAATGGCGGCTGGTTCGCACCGATAGCAATTGTTACAATATATACCTACGAACAAACACAATTTATAATATTATTTTCATTATCGCAAAAAGGTACGCAAGTACCGGTAACGTCGCGGAGCTCAGAGGCGGTTGCGCAGTAGGCCGTTGTGGCCGACGCCTGCTGTAAGGACTTCGTGAACGGTCGCACAAAGAAAAACGCCAATCTTAAAAAACAGATTAAATATACCAGTCAATACATTTTAAAAAATATATTTTTGCGTGTATTTACCTGTAAATCCACCAGTGGCGCGCTAAGGTGCTGCTGACCATGTTGCCGGGGTGCAGGGAGAAAGCGGCAACGCTTGCCCGTTGCAGGCGGAACGCCACCTCGCGCGCAAGCAGCACATTGCACAGTTTAGTGTCATTATACGTGGACATGGCCCAGAATTTGCTGGGATTGTCGCAGCTGAGCCGTTTTGCCGTCATCGAATTGGCGGCCAACGTGGAAAAACTTCACGACAAAAAATTTAGTCGCGTAACAAAATGAATACAAAAAATGACTCACCGATGTGACTCGGAGCTGACGATAACAATTCTACTGCCAGAGATCAGCCTGTCGCGCAATAATACGGTTAAATAGAATTGCGCCAAGTGATTCACTTGAAATGTTGTCTCAAAGCCATCTTCGGTGAGTGAATGTGGTAAGCCAAATACGCCGGCATTTAAAATGAGGATGTCCAAACGATGAAACGAGCGTTTTATTTCTTTAGAAGCGCGACGGACGGACTTAAGTGACGTTAAATCAAGATGAATGGCAAATAGCTTTTCTACAAGATGTAAAATTGAGTAAATCAAATAGAAACGAATGCCGCGCAATTAAAAATATTTTGCTTCGAGTTTTTCCTCTACAATCTTCCTTTGATAGAGTCGCAAATAATATTTAAAGCAAAGATGTATTTCAAGAAATTGCGTATGTTCAAATTGCGGTTATAATTGAACTAGCCATTTACAACACTTTTATGGGAAAGAAAATAAACCCTACACAATAATAAAGTCAATCTCAACCTGTGCCTCATACAGTGCTCATTCTTTTTAAAGAGATTCATTTTTTTACTATTTAAAGATGGAAATTATTTGTGCAATCAAATACCTTTCGCTTCGGATTTTTCCACTACAATTTTATCAATCGCTTCACGAGCTGATGTCAAATTCCTACACGCCAACACGAGAGTACAGCCGTGTTTAGCGAAACTCCTCGCTGTTTCAAAGCCAATACCCGTATTGGCGCCGGTGATTAAACATATTTTATTATTCAAGTCTTTGCCGTGCAAGACCTAGCAAAAAAAAAACGAGAGCTTTTTAATATGTTTCAACTGTAATTAAGTCATTACCTGCAGGGCTGTACTAGAAGCATCGAATCGTTGCCGATAATCGTGCACGTGTTCTTTTTCCTCAACGGCAAAGGCTAACCGAGGATCGGTATATGTTGTGCGTTTATTTTCGTGATCTACGTAAATTACCTTGCTGGAGTTTTTATCTACGCATCTAAATTAGATACAAAAAATATATATATATATATTAGTTAAACAGTCCGCAATCCTAAAGATTGGTTGGAAACAGCACGCCATGCCGATCTATCCTGAGCTAATCCCTTCATCTCTCTATAGCTATTCATCTCAACGTCTTCAGCTATCTGACTCACATACTCCAATCTAGGCCTACCTACCCCTCTCTTTCCCTCCACTCTACCTTCTATGATCAATTGCATAATCCCCCCATGCCTAAGAATATGCCCTACTAATCTGTCTCTCCTACGCTGTAACACTCTCCAGATACTTCTCTTCTCCCCTACTAACTCTAGTACAGCTTCATTTGTTACTTTATCTTCCCAACCAATCCTCATCATCCTCCTATAACACCACATTTCTAATGCTTGTAATCTACGCTTCTCTTCCTTTCCTATAGTCCACGCCTCACACCCGTACAGTGCTACACTCCAAACATATACCTTCAGTAATCTTTTTCTAATACCCAAGTCAATATTTGATCTTAAAATCTGTTCTTTTTCTACGAATGCCTTCCTACCCTGTGCTATCCTACACTTTATATCTACTTTGCTTCGATTATCTTTTGTGATTCTACTGCCTAAATAACAAAAATCTGACACTTCTTCGATTCTATTATCTCCTATTGAGATCTTCATTTTTCTACTGCATTCCTTTTATAATATATATATATGAAATCAATTTGGTTGTGTGTATCCGACCTTTCCCAGCCGTACGGAAGCTCCCCGTTGACGCATTTCTTCACACCGGTCCGTGGGTGGGTCCACTGTGTGGCTCTCGTGACATGGTTAGCGTAAAAGACGGTTCCATCAACTGTAACACGTTCCTCCCAGCCGGGCGGTAATTCATCTTCGGAATCCGAATCGGGAACGTGCATTGCGTGCGTCCTAAATCGATTGTTGAATAGAAATGTTAAGGTGTGAAAAATATTAGAATGTACATCATAAACTAATTTAAAAGCATCTTAAGTGTGTAGTGTATATATTGTTGGCTGAAAAGATCCAATTTTTCTTATTTCGTAATTGAAATGAAAATATTTTGACTTTATTTTACTTAAAAGTGAATCAACCTTCTTAAAAATTATCACTACGGTGTTAAATACTGTAACATTGAATTCTATATGAAACAATGAATTGAATCGCGTCAACTTTACCGAAAACTTTAGTAAAGATTATCAGCAAATTTCTATTCGTTATTTTCGGGCTAAAATAGTTGAATTGGTTGTTAAACTAAACCGTATTTACATCCGGACATAACAATTCTGCAAGATTTTATGACACGACTTATTTAAGAAGCTTTATTTTCTTTTTTTAAATGGAAATAGTCCAGTACCTACGTTAAATGCCGCTTTTTAGGTTAGAATAATATTAAAACAGTGTAATTTGAATTTTCACTGTATAAGCATACCGTATTGAGCGTAAGTTCAATTGATTTATGTATTTACAATTAATTAACGCGTGTGTTTAGAAAATTTGGTTGTTTTTCCCAAATAATAATCAGCACTAAATTAAAATTATGCACAATCATTATACATCAAATTCACGCATTAAAGCGCCACTAACGCGGACGGCTATAAATGAAATTAAGGAAAGTTAATTTGAACTACTGACCAGAAAAAGATGGGACAAATGATGATTAAACATGTAAACTTAAATCGAGAAATTAGCGATTTTTTATAAATGCGAAAAAAATAATAATGCCTAGTTCAATAGTTAGTAGACGCAATTTTTACAGTATTGTATTTTAATAATAAAATTAATCATTTAGAGAATCCCACGATTTCTGTAGTTTTCTGCACTAAACAATGCACGCCATAGTTCATTTTGCCATGGATTTAACGCGGGAATTATAATTTTCATAAATGCTCACATATTTGAAATAGCGACATGATTTAAATTTAATTACTTCCTTTCTTGAAATGTTTGAATGATTATAAGTAAATTCCTTCCATTTAAGTTTTACACTTACACAGGGTATTTTGTATGATTTTTGTGGCTTCGTTGGACTTTCGGAAGATTTAATGAGATTTCGCGATAGTTGTAGGAATTTTTTGTTACTTTACCTTTTTTTTTCGGATAATACTTTAATCTCAACGCATTACATAACATATCGCATCTAATTCAGTGTAGAATCCATACAGAATAAATAACAACACAAAAATCGTACAATGAACAAGAAAAATAAACATATTGCAATGGAAAATAAAGATTTCATACAATTAGATAAAAAAAAAGATTACGTAAATTTTCTACTACAATAGAGACTTTACAACGCCATTTATACAGAGCGTCGAAAATTGTTCAATTTTAAAGCGCGCTGTATAAATACTTATATTATTAAGTTTTTATTAAAAATTGCCTACAAATTTGCAAGTGTGGAAAAAGGCGATTTCCACCGGAAATATCTAAACAAAAAAACCCATATGGAAGCTTTTAAACACTACGCCAGAGGTCGCTTCCACCTATAACACTGTAAACTTACTTTCCCACTCCTGCTAAAGCTGTCTTCGCCGCTCTAGTGCTGATGATTTTAAGAAGAGACGCGCGCAAAGACGGCGTTTGATGTTTTACAGCACGTAATTTATTGCGCGCCCAATTTAGCCTTAAGGCTGGCGGGCATTTCTGGGGGCGGTGGACGTGGCATACCAGTAGCCACCTTGAACGCATCGTAGATGAACCATTGGGCCGCCGTTAGGGTACCGATCATGATAATACGGGGTCCCAAGCCCTTCCACATACCTATATAAACGCAATATTTTCAAACATACCGTAAAAAAACACTTCATTTTTGGCAAAACCACGTAAATATCACTTTTTCTACAATTAGTTATTCTTCTTAGTGTACTAGATCTTATATTTTAAATAAAATTGTACACAAATATAAACAAGTATTATGTAGAATATAAAATCGAGTTTTTTTGCCTCTAAATTGACTCACCCATGAAGCCAAGCTCCCTGGCCGCTTCTGTGGCACTGACCCCTTTCTTCTGGTTAAGTTTACTGACCAGAGTGTCAGCCGGATGGCTGACAATAGCGCAGAAAACGCCGGCAATATATCCGGCCGAGAATGTTACCACGAGTTGTTCGGCTTTGGAGCAATCAGCTCTGAAACGACCAGAGAATATACCAAATCAAATGGAGAAACATTTTTCGTATGTTCAAATTAATGTTATAATTGAACTAGCGATTTACGACACTTTTATAAGAAACAATTCTTCAATTTCTTCTATTCTGTTTGATATAAAATTGCATGATGTTTACTGATACAATGATGTTTACTGATTATTAGACGTTATAAGACGATAAACTACACATTTTCACTTTTTTTTGATAAAATTACAAATAACATTAAGCCGGAAGATGTTTCAAAAGACAAGAAAAATATAGCTATGACCCCGAGTGGTACGCAACATAAAATGCAGCGACTGTAACATTCGAACTATTGTTGCGTTATATATAGGCAGAACAATGTACTACAGCTGCGACATTTGAACTATTGTCTACTTAAACCTTTACGATAATAAAGTCAATCTTAACCTGTGCATTATACGATGCTTATTATTAACAAGTCTCAAGAAAAATATATAGATTAAGCTTGTATATAGTATAGAAATAGACAAAAGCCAAAGTTGGGAAGATTTTCGAAAATATTTGTTGTTATAATTGAGTAATAGAAAAAATCTACTCACCTCGGCTTGGGAACGATATGTTTATACAGAAGTTCGACGGTCTTCTCAAAACAAGCGAACTTCATCATGGTGTACGGGATCTGTCGCATCCACAGCGGCACCAAACTCTTGTAGAAACTCATAACACCTTCATCGGCCATCATTTTAGGCAACGCTTCGCGCAGCGTATTGGCAAACCCGGGCGTCGTCTGAATCTTCACCTTGGCGGCTTCCATCGGAGACAGTAAGATGTCAGCGAAGAATTCCGCGGAAGCGGACGCTCCTAGATAGAGCCACGTCCGATAGAGATACGCGGATTCTTCGCCGATTAGATCCGCGTAAAATACCTACGAAAAACGACCCAATTTCAGTACATATGTAAAGCTAATAGTCGGAAAAACGTACCTTAAACACTTCATACAGCCCGAATTTACCCAAACCTTGCATTGAGTATCCTATGAACGTGGGCGCCCAACCCTTGGCCAGCCCCCGAGCGCCCTCTTCGCGAACGGAGACTCTGAATCCGCTAATAAGACCCTTGTACTTGTCCGGGTCGACTTGGATGCGACATTTCACCAGATCGAGCGGTACAATCATTGTATGTGTTAGGCCGCACGATAAAATGCCTAAAATACGATAAAAACCGTTTTTTTACTGACTATTTGCCACCGAAATTGACATATTACAAATTGCTAAAAACTGTTTTTATACCTCCCAATCCGCACAGCATAAAATACTCCTTGCTGGCGAATTCGCAGCTCTCGCCGGGATTAACGGCGGCTGCGGCGACCTGTCGCCCCGTAACGAGGCCCCCTGTGGGCGTAGCCGATGACAGTTGCGCCCCATCAGCGCTAGTGGGTTGGCAGATTGCTTTCGTGATGAATGAAGGAAGCATTATTGTTGTTGAATAAAGAAGTAGTTGAGTGAATGTATGGGCTACTGTTTATAAAACAAGACAAGGAAAATATAAGAATAAAGTAGCTTCAATAGTGTCTGAAAGTAATTTTTAATGATATTTTATATACCTGAAAATATTCGTGGCTAATTCACTAGGAGAACCAATAACTACCGAATATATGGAATTATTCTAGAGCAGTTCAATTGTCTATAGATTAGATTGTAGACTATGAAATTTAAAATGCATCTTATAGGGTAGGAAAGGTAACTTGCATAGCTTTTGTAGACTTAGAAAAGGCATTTGATAATGTAGATTGGGACATAATGTTTAGAATTTTAAAAGAAACGGGTATAGATTATAAGGATAGGAGAATAATTTTTAATTTATATAAACACCAAACTGCCTTAGTTAGAATTGAGGGGGAAGAAGAGGTAGCAAAAATAAGGAAGGGAGTTCGGCAGGGATGTACACTCTCACCGTTATTATTTAATCTATATATAGAAGATGCAATAAACAAAGTAAAAGAAGAGTATAGTGTAGGTGTGAATGTACAGGGAGAAAAAATATATATGCTGAGATTCGCCGACGATATAGCTATATTGGAAGAAAGCGAAAAGAATTTAGAAAGGGTATTGAATGGTATGCAGGCAGTATTGACTAGGGATTTTAACATGAAAATAAATATAGGTAAAACTAAAGTGATGAGGTGTGACAAAAAGGAATGCAGTAGAAAAATGAGGATCTCAATAGGAGATAATAGAATCGAAGAAGTGTCAGATTTTTGTTATTTAGGCAGTAGAATCACAAAAGATAATCGAAGCAAGGTAGATATAAAGTGTAGGATAGCACAGGGTAGGAAGGCATTCGTAGAAAAAGAACAGATTTTAAGATCAAATATTGACTTGGGTATTAGAAAAAGATTACTGAAGGTATATGTTTGGAGTGTAGCACTGTACGGGTGTGAGGCGTGGACTATAGGAAAGGAAGAGAAGCGTAGATTAGAAGCACTTGAAATGTGGTGTTATAGGAGGATGATGAGGATTGGTTGGGAAGATAAAGTAACAAATGAAGCTGTACTAGAGTTAGTAGGGGAGAAGAGAAGTATTTGGAGAGTGTTACAGCGTAGGAGAGACAGATTAGTAGGGCATATCCTTAGGCATGGGGGGATTATGCAATTGATCATAGAAGGTAGAGTGGAGGGAAAGAGAGGGGTAGGTAGGCCTAGATTGGAGTATGTGAGTCAGATAGTTGAAGACGTTGAGATGAATAGCTATAGGGAGATGAAGGGATTAGCTCAGGATAGATCGGCATGGCGTGCTGTTTCCAACCAATCTTTAGGATTGCGGACTCTCTAACTAACTAACTAGGGAAAAAACATGTAATTTGATCATGTGACGCGGTGCTTCATGAAATAAATTGCGTAACCCATTCTTGGCTTTAAAACCATTGTGTATATTCTGTATATTATTTAATAGTTAAATGAGATTATATTACCGCTATTTAAGCAAAAGTCACGAGACTATAGGCAAAATCAAATCTGTACTACCTTGATGTTAATACAATTACCCTATGCTAAGTAGTGGTGTTAATTTATCGATATTTTAAAGGGAAAAACAACCTAACGATATTTTAAGCATATTGTGTAACATTTTTGTTAATGTCACTTCTATATAAGAATTACCCTAAATTTGGGGATTATATAATGTGTATAACCTTAAAATTTGGTTCGATAATATTCTCACTATTTCAGTTTAATAGCAATGGTATTTGGTATCAATAGGAAGTATAAAGCGTGATTTTCGATTATGTTCAAGGAAAAGTTCTTTATATTCCCAATACATTACAAAATGATTATAAAGACTTACCTGTTAAACCAGTAATGGCCGTCGCACACTGAATTAGTTATTAGAACGAAAAAAGAGGGCAGCAGCGCTCGACATCTAAATATGCGAGAAGGTCAATATTCATATTAGTTAATACAGGCATAGAGTCAGTAGATAGCAGCACAATATTAGAATGTTAATTAGAAGCGTAAAAATTTATTTAAATAGGCAATCAAATAACTAATTAAATATGAATTACGGTGTGATTATCAAATCTCAGCTAGGACCATTAATAAAAAAGTCAATTTCCTAAATGTGCAAATGAACTACTGCCTAGTAGTTCCAAAATCCTTCGCTAACCCTATATATAAATGCAAAGCAAACAAAACCGAAGTAAACAAGCGCAATTCCGCCCAAAATCCATGCCAGATCGTGCAAACTATCTTTTAGAATGACCGAGGGCGCTTCAACGGCGCTCCCAGAACAAGAACTACGGGCCATACGTGCCCTCGTATGGGGCGCAGACACAATCAAACCGGACATATTCCGACGATGGTCACAAGGCTTCTACTACTCCCAAAGCGAGCCCAGCGCCCTAGAACAAGCCGAGGGTGGCCCGTGTTCAATTATCGCTCCAATACAGGCATTTATACTAAAGAATTTACTGTTGGAATACGAGAATCTATCGTTTCGCGACATCGTACGTAACGTGACGTTCTGAGACGAACGTGCACCGAATATTGCAACGAAATTTGATTTCAGGACGAACGACAGCAGAATCGAATACTCGCGCTCGCTTTAAGCCAAGTATTGCGACAGTGTACACACAAAGAACAGTATTATCTCGCGGATTTGGGTGAGTTGGATGTGCAGCAGGATGTTGGTATCCACGTGTTTCACTCCAGTTTAAAATTGCGGACGTATAAAGCGGACGCTCTCGAGCTGGAGAAGATTATTACGGAGCGAATAGGAAGGTTCAAGGCGAAATATGGGCTGCTGTTGTTCGTGTACAGCGTTATTATGACCAAAGTATTTAAAAAAAAATTGTTTTGAAAACGCTTTCTATTGTACATTTGACTTTAAAAAAAAAATGGGGGAGTGAAATCAAAATACAACGTTTTATATCAGTTAAAAACGGGGATTTATTCGACTATAGTTTCGCATTATGAAGAAATGAAAAAAAAAACTTAATAATAAGCGAAACTATAAATCCTCGTTTTTAACTGTGATATAAAACATTGTACTGTTATTTCTCTTTCCTAATGTGGAATATCACAATATAACGGCAAAATCTATAACTTATATATATATATATATATTTTAAGTTGACAGGAGGTGAAAAATGTCGTTTTGTCATCGGACAGTTTACAATTTATTCACAATTAATGTGGAAAATGTCTTTTAAACTCACCTCAGGGCATCGAATCCGTTCGCACGGAGCAATCCTCCCACCCATGTCCAACCACGCCCTCCGACCACCAACCCCGATCCCCCCCGAACAAGATACGCACGCCACCATCTCCATCGCAGCAGGCAACGGCAGGCCCTGTATCCTCTACTGCGGCCGCCACGTGCATGCCGCTATTGTCGTCGTCGCCCAGTCTTGCCCAGCTAGACCCGTGGATCGACAGCACGTACGGATATGGCAGCCAGAGTCTGATTAATCTGATGTTAACAGGGCGGGCGGTCACGTACGTGTGGGATGAGTGGCAGGATGTGGACGGGTTGCGGTTGCTGGGATTGGACAGACAAGCGCAGGTGAGGAGGGTATGGTATTGTCACATTTGAAGGTTGTGTGTGTAATGTGGAAACAAGACGCGTTGTGCAGGTGTAAGGTTTGCGGTTGCTGTTTTTATAGGTTAAATTGTGTGCGATGGCGATTTGGGGGAGAATCTTAATTGGTGGGGTTCGACGATGTTAAAATTACTATTAATTAAAGACGTTGTTGAAATGGTGAAATAGTTTCTACAACTTTTAATTATAGAGAAATAGAAGTTTTTTGAAATTAAGCAGATAGTTGTCGAAATAATAAATAGTGTTGAACGTTTTTTTTTTTTGTAAATATTTTAGGTGGGGTATGTTACCCTTATGGAGCATCTTAGGTACTGCACCGTGGGTGGTTATTATAAAAATCCCGTGCATCCCGTTTGGGTTTTGGGAAGCGAAACGCACTTGACAGGTATAAAAATCATCGGTTCAACAAATGAAACAAACATTTTCTCATTGGCAGGGCAGATCGTTATTTCAATGAATATTTTGTGAAAATTGGATTAATTTCTATTGTCATTTGATGAATTGCAGTGTTGTTTAGCGACGACCGGAAAATCGTCAGTCCGGAAACGAAAAGTGAGCAAGCTAGGCGTGTTTTCAAGTCGTTCGACAAAGACGGCAATAACTTTATAAAATCCGAATATTTGCAGCCGGTTTTAGCGCAATTAGACCTCGTCAGCGACACGGAATAGTAAATATGAAAAATTTCGATCGCGAAAAACGTTACATTTTTTTTTATTTCAGCGTTGAAATAATGAGGAAAAAATTAGATTCGGAGAATTTCGGTATTATTTTATTAAACGCTTTTATGGAAGAGTTCTTTCCACGAGAGGAAAATTCAACGCCAGATATGTTCCGGTTAGTGCATTACAACGGATTAGCTCAAAGTAACGTTAACGGAAATGTTAGTATTAAAAAAATATATATCAGCACCGAAATTTGATATGATTTTTTAAATTATTTCGCAGATAAAATATCATATAGGTTCGGCCATTTTGTTAGAGGGCGACATTAAATCTGTATGCGATTCGAATGCGATGTTGACATGTTTACAAACGAAATGGCCGACAATTGAGGTTACGTGGTGCGACAATGTGACGCCATCACTAAATTGACAGCTAATCACGAGTGACGTTTAATAAATCGCAACTGATGGGTTATTTTTGATTTTCTTGACTTATATAAATCAATATATTATTATATAAATAGATGCATTGTTATTTGTATTTTATTACTTATATATTTAATAATGTATTTCAGAGAATTAATAAAATGCAATGTTTAATTTCACAAAAATCGAATAGTTTTCTTTTATTATTAATTCTAAATAAACGTTTAAGTAACTTTTATTTTGACTTTTTTTTAAAACTTAAATCAAGTTTATTTTTGTACTATTACTTTTTATATTAATTTTCTATAATCTTTACAATTATACAAGAAAATATATTAAAAACAATAAAATAATATACAATACAATCTCTTGTGAGAAAAAAATGGATCCTTTATCAATAAAAAAAAAGATATCAGAAAGTATATTTTCATTATGGGCAGTTTTTATTGTAATATTTTAGATTCTTCGTTGAAAAATAGAAAAGAAAGCCAAGATTACTAAAGAAGGAGAAAAGATTTCATATTTTTTATTGAAAAAAAAACTAGTTGTTTTTACCTGTTTTTTTTTAATACCTCCCCCAAGCGGGCCACCATTTTATCTGCCGCCATCTTTCTTCTTAACAAAATCTTCGCCTTCCTTGATACTTTTTTCCAGCTCCGGAAGAAGTTTTTTCAATGATTCTTCTTCGAAGGGACTCAATTTACCAAAACCTTTAAGAAAAAAATATGGTCGAAATAATTTCTTTACGGGGTTGAATATATTACAAGAAAACGCACCCAAGTTCTTTTCCAACCCTTTTTTGCCCAATAGAATCGGCGTGCTAAAATATTTCGCACTGGTAACGTCACTTTGCACGTACGCACATTCGATGATATTTGGTTCGCCCATAAGGGCCTTAATTAAGCTATTAGTGAATCGCGCGCCCGCATATGCCATGCTAAGGGTCGCTGAGCCTGCCCCCTTTTTAGCTTTCACCACCTAATATAAAGAAACACAAAAAAAATGGACAAATAAAACAGTTTTTCTTCACACTACGTTGTTTTGATTGTTTCTAACGTCACTTACCTCGGTGCCAGCTTCTTGTATCCGCTTCGTGAGCTCGGCCAGTTCGTTTTCTGGAAAAGAGACTTTCGGCTGGCACTGACTAATCAGCGGTAGAATAGTAACGCCCGCGTGTCCACCGATGACCGGACAATTAACATAGCGCGGATCTAATCCCTTCTTTTCGGCTATGAACGTGTTCGCCCGGACGATATCGAGAGTCGTCACCCCGAATATGCGCTTTGGATCCAATTTTCCCGCCTACATTCAAATAATAATCCTCCGAAATATGTTTTATTTTGTACACGGCGATTGTTTTCAATTACTTTTTTGAGTACTTCGCATGCGATCGGTACCGTACTATTTACCGGGTTGGAAATGATTCCAACAAGAGCTTTCGGGGCACTATCGGCGATGGCTTGAACTAAATCTCGAACGATTCCGGCGTTTGTAGCGAATAAATCATCTCTAGTCATACCTGAAAATATAACAATGCATCCCTCCTCCATACGACTGCGCCAAATGAACTAACCGGGTTTTCTGGGCACTCCAGCAGGAATAATCACGATATCCGCCCCGGACAGGGCCTTTCTGAGGTTCCCCTCCTGTCCGTCAAATCCGACCACCCTGGAGGGTGACTCGATGTGCTTTAAATCCTCCGCAACGCCCTCTGTAAAGGGGGCCATATCGAACAAGGACAAGCTTGTGACTAGAGGGTTGTTTTTGAGTAAAAGGGCCAAGGGCTGGCCGATGCCACCGGCCGCTCCGAGTACGGCCACTTTGGCATTTGTCTGAACGATGATTATGTTTTTTACATTTGAGACTAATTTATTAAAAAAAAATTAAATTCTTAGAAGAAAACGAAAAAATAAGGCCTTTTTTTAGTCAATTAATTTATATGTGAACCTATTTACCTTACTTAATTTAAAAAAAAACAAGTATTTTGCTGATATCTTTACAGATACATTTTAAATTATCAGATATAGCACATAAATTGGTTCAGATCGAAGTCCAAAACTATTTTTCGCTAATCGTAGCGTAATTAAATGATTGCCAATTTATTGCAGCCATATAGGAGGCACTAAAACGGCGCCCGACTAAAAATAACGACGCTCGTTCAGGGCTGTATTAAGATATAAGTTTATTTTTAAGTGAAGCGTTACTAGTTGTAAGCCATTTACAGTTTGACTAATCTAATATGCAACTACTATTAATAAATTACTTGCTAGATAATTAAGTTAATTCAACCAAGTCAAAAAAAAATGCAAGAAATCACTTTTTATGTCTTACATACCATCTTTCAATTAAACGCTACTATTCTTCTTATGGAAAATACTTTAATTACCTGTTGTTATAATACTAGAGCAAGGTTGTTCACGTAATCACGTGCATTATAAACAATAAATAACACCCAAATCTAGCTGAAATGGTCCTACAACTTAGAATTACTCACTTGGCCGGTAGTGCTGAAATCTCTGTTGGATTTCAGTGTCGTTAAGGCGGCTGTTGGACGCACAATTCTGGAAAGCATCCTGCGATTTTAATATCTGAATAATTTTTTTTAAGATATCCCACACGATTTTACTTTTTCTCTGAACTTAACAAAGCTGAGACCGTAATCTGAGTGAAAGATGACCTTTGTAACCTCCAAATCGCGCAATGTTTGATTATGACGTGAGCATTAGTTCATATGTTCTCTGATGCGTACACAAATAGTTTTCTTTATTTGCAATAAATATTTTAGGAAATATGAAAGTAAAATTGAGCGATAATTCTATAGATAATAGCATTCTTTTTTAATACAATATATATAATAGTTTCAAATTGTAATGTAATTTTAAGTAATCTCAAAATTTGTTCATGTTGGACGTATGTGCTCTAGGAACTAATAGAGAGCGCTGCGAGTCCATTAAGGAAAGATAAGATAATTTCAATAAATATTACTTAAATTACTAGTAATTTTATTACTAAAGATATTGAAGATATTGTATGATAAATAAATAATACTAATTTTGCACATATTATTAACCATTTTTAATAATTGGCACTACCAACTCGAATGCCGTTTATATTATATTCAAATAATAAATTAAATAACGTTTGTTTTCAATTTCATGATGAAATTGTTTATTTAAATGATTTTTTAACACTAAAACTATTATATAAATTTAACTGCGAACAATCGTCAAAATAAAAATATCAACACGTGCTCCTCGCACATGTTTGCAAATTTTAAAGCCCAGACAGCGTCATAATAAATTTATTATACCGGTGACAAAATTCGTTTGTTTTACTATAAACAAATGTAACAGCGCACCAAAAAGTGCAACAGTCCCTAATTCCGGTGTTATTCAATACAAATAGTCCGTCAAATATAAGTTTAAAAGTTTTTAAAATGCGTTCGTTGCTGAAAACATAACCTGCAAATAGATATCGTTTTGCACAAAGGGAGCGCCTTCGAAAAGCCGGTGCCATTTTACTACGAAATTGGATTAATTTAACAGAAACCTCACGGAATAAGGTACGAGCACTTAAAATACATCGAAAAACTGTTAGTTTACTAGCAAATTCTGCTTTATACGCGGAAATTACCGATTATCTATATGTCAAGTTGACACAACTCGTATTGTTGTAGCGCCAGTCTTAAAAATCGCGTTTCTTTCAGGACATTTAAGGATGAACGACGGTTCCGGAGATAACGCTGATATTGTCGACAAGACAAAACTCATCGTAAACTACATTCCGCAGGGCACGACCGAAAAAGACTTGGCACTAATCTTCTCGCAGATCGGAATGATCGAAAGCGTTCGCATTATGAAAAACTACAAGACGGGCTACAGTTACGGCTACGGATTTGTTAAGTACTTTAACGCGACGGATGCGGCCAAAGCGATAGAAAGTATCAACGGACTCAATTACAGGTATAATCGTATATTAGCTTGTGAACGGTATCGGCTTTATTCGAGATCTTTTGGAGGTCGAAGAGGCTGAAGGTGTCCTATTCGCGACCGCCGGGGCACGCGATGAAGGACTCTAATCTATATATATCGAACCTGCCCAAGGACTTTAGCGAGCGCGATTTGGAGCAGCTGTTTAGCGCGTTCGGGGAAATTATTCAAAAGAACGTTTTGAAGGATAAACATTCGGGTCTGCCAAGAGGGGTCGCTTTTGTAAGGTCAGTTAGGCTGTCCGGCTGAACGATTAAGATTAATTTTATAGGTCGCCGTAACTAAGTTATAAGACTTTATTTCGATAGATATTTTGACACTAAAAGGACGCCAGACCCACCATTTTGACGGAACTCACATGTTCTGTTTTAAAATCACTAAAGTACTAAAGGAACCATTGTAGGAATTTATAATGACTTATTTATACAGAAATATAATCCTTTGTATAAATTCAGTTTATATATATACACGTAATATATATATCATCTTATGATGAATAAGACGTTTTTTCTTGAGCTCGTCAAATTGACGGAATTGGTAGAATTAGGTATACCGTAAAATGTTGGTAGTTCTAGTGTTAAATATTTCTTTATTAATAAAGAAAAGAGCAATGTTCATATGTGTCCAAAATTACGACTTATTTGTTTTCGCCACGTCAGATTTTCTAAAGGCGAAGAGGCTCAAGAGGCAATAGCCAATTTACACGGTAAACGTTTGGCAACATCGCAATTGCCACTGTTAGTGCGTGTCGCCGACGATCACAGCAAACAGAAGGCAGCCATGTTACTGCCGGTAGACATCTTTAAAACTAACCAACTAATCAACACCGGTACATTAATCAATTCGCTCATTTCACACAGACCGATTTATTAACGCCATAATTTTTTATAGGCTATATATCCTCCCCTCCGAATATGCGGCAACCAAATCTAGCCCCTCCCGCGCACATTCAACCACAACTGACGCAAAGTTCGTTAATTTCCCCGTTACATTGCCACCATCATTTACATCACCATAATAATTCGCGCAATAGCGCAAACGCCGGCATAAACACGTCGAACGTGTGCAACTATGCAAGCAACAATATACCTACCGGTGGTACTGTGAATGGTAATTGCAACTATCGCGGTAATAACGGCAACAATTGGCACAACCATCAACAAGCGCACTATACCAATCAGAATCATCGAACTGGGGGTGGAGGGGGCAATGTGCAGGGCGGTGGAGGGGGGTCGGTAAGTGCGGGGGCAGCGCAATACTGTCAAGGTCAATCGCAGCCGATCACTGCGCTTGCGCAATCGCATAGTGGCGCAAATATGCGAAATACGGCATCGGTGGATGCGATACCAGTGGCTGGGGTGGGTGGTGGTGGTGGTGGGGGGGATAGTAAGTACACGGGACAGAATTTCTGGTAGAGTGGCGGGGGAAGTTGGGAAAAGTCGATAACATTGCATCATGTAATTATTATATTAATTTGATGTTGATCGGTTTTATTGTTATGTTTTATCAATATGGCCGCCAATATGGAAGGCGATTTTGACATATCGTACGGTTATTTATATTTATTTTGGCAATATTGTAAATTGTATTAATTAATTCGATGCTCCGCGATTTTATTATATTATTTATTTCGTCATTAGTCGTTACTAGCGCCGAAAATTTAAAACTAAATTGCGTGCGGCTTTTGAACTATTTTAACATATTGCAATGTTATCGACAGCTGATTTTGACTATTTCTGACAATAGTTTTGCTATTTGACGGAAGCTCCTTTAGTTTTAACTATTTTATTCGCTATAAAGTGACATATTTGACAACACATTTTATGATAACAAACCGCAGTATTGCCATTTAGTAGAAATTGCCTCAAAACTTTTTTTTATTATATAATTAATTATCGATTTAAATTGTCAAATACGTCACTTAAAAACTGAACAGTTTCTGTTTGATTTTAATGTACGTTATAAAGAAATGTTTGTTTATTTATTTTTATAAACTTAATGAATTATTAATAATTCATTAATCGACGTTATGTTTCTATTTGTTCTTGTTTATTAATACCAGCAATATTGTCAGATGTCGCATTAATTATAATTCGCGCTATATGGAATTTGGTGCAATAGATTGCAACGACGTGCAATATTTTTTTTTAATTTTTAATTAATTTAATTTCTGTAATATCGCCGCAGAATCGTAAAAGACTGGAATTTATTTAATATCACGCGGGTAGTATTGTGTTATATTTATGATGATTTTATTTAAAGAGGATTATTTATGTTTTGTAAAAAAAAAATATGTTACGTTACTTAGTCAATAAAAGCCGTGTTAAAATCATTACCGTAGATATCTTTAAAATATATTTTTATTACATTTTTTGGCAGTTACTGTTTTCGTTTATTTAAGACTAATACTCTTTCGTTTGTTCAGTAATGAAATCACTATAATCGATGTTAATTTTTTTCGTATCACGTTAATATACTAAAACTATTAAATTATTTTTGTTCGTTTGTTTTTTTTAATATAAGCCCTTCAAATGAAATTTATTCAATAATCAAGACAAAGAATATATGTTGAATTTACCTTTTTAAACAGCATCCAATTTTTTTTTTTGACTCAACGACTCGATAATGCTGTCCAACTCCTCCTGGACTTGCTTCTTCAATTCCGGCAAGTTCTCTAGAGATTCGGCAACGTCGTCATTCTTTTCTTCAGCAATCTTTTCCAGTTCTGCCGAAGGAATCGCAACGTTCTTTTTAATTTCTTTTGTATTGTCGTCTTTCGTCGATCCTAAGGAATTTTCAGTCGATATGGCAACACTATCGGGTGCGACGCGCGTTTTATTCGCTTCCGGCGCATTTTCCGTGGACGTGACAACAATGTGCCCCTTCTCCTCCATCGGCAGCACCGCAACAACTTGCGGAACACTTTCGTCCACCGCAGTCATTTCCGGTTCCGCCTCAGCGGACGTTTCCATAGCTGCCAATTGTGCCTTTACATCTGTAGATTCGCGCTCGAGTTCCCGTTCAGCTTGTTCCAAGACGCGACGATAGAAACGTCTACCCACGGCAGTACCGGTGACCGCGTAACAATTGACAAGTGCGTCGCCATTGTAACCGGCCGGACACGTGCAAACGGCAACGTGGCGACGCGCGTTGCAATTGGCGTTCGAGCCGCACTGGCCTATACAGGGATTTTGACACCTAACATAAAATATAGATTTTTTTTACACGTATGTCAAAGTAAAATATGTTCAAACTTGAAGATAACGCGTTCAAACGTGCAAATTGTTTAAAAAAATAACAAGTGACTGACTTGTAATCAATGCAGCCCTGATGATCGGCGCAGTGAGCATCCTCTGTGCATTCGGCGCGTTGGCAACCTCGCACGCCGTCACCCGTGTGACCGGGCAAACACGTACACACGGGTCGTTCTTCGTTGTATTTATCATAGCCCGGTTCGCAACGGGCGTTTATACCGCAAGGGTTCGGATCGCACAAATCGCCTTTTTTTAGGGAGGAGAAAAACAATAGATTAACAAATGCACACAAAGCGAACAAGTTTTCAACTAGTTTTCCAGCCAAATTTACATATAGACGCTGGATTTGTAACGTAGAATTCAAGTCATAAAGAGATCTTTAAATCGTTAAAAAAATAAGTATAAACTAGTCAAGTAGGGTTTTTTTTTTAATAGGAAATTTACGTTTTTCGAAAGGTCTACATCTGACAAACGGATCACCGGTCATATCTCTAGGACACGAACAGATTGGTGTGACGTCGCGCAGTTCGCAATTGGCCCCGATACCGCAAACACCCACACACGGGTCCTAGGTGGAACAATAACAACCGAATATAAGGCGGGAAATTCGAATTGTTTTAAAGCCGTACCTTGCATTCGTTGTAGAAACAAGCGGGTTTATTTCTGGGACAGTCACTGTTCACAGTGCATTCCGCCTGACAGCCGCTATACGGACTACCGTGGTAACCCTAAACGTCGAAATAATACGCCTACAAAAAATGGATTAATTACAACAGATGCTCACCCGCGGGCATTTGCATATCGCCCTGCTATTCCTGACACCCTCACACTCGGCATTGATGCCGCACTGTGTCAGACATGGATTCTGACATTTGAACTCGACGCACGCTTGGTGCGAGCCACATTCCGTGTCCGCGTCGCATTCGTGCCGGCACCCTGCTAGGGGACTGCCATGGTAGCCGGGCAGGCATTTGCACGTCGGCACGCCACTGAGTACCTCGCAAAGGGTATTCTGGCCGCACGGGGACGGGTGGCACAGTTCCTCTACGAGTGGTCGTGCGCAATTGCGCGCATGTTAATAAATTATTTTAAATGCTACGTCATTAAGTTAATAATATGAATGTCGCTATGCGAGGAACATCTCTAGTTATTAACTGGAGATTAGAGATAACTAGAGATGTTTTGTTTTAAACCTATTTCTTTTTACAACGAATAAATTTAAATTCACAGAACGTGAACATGTTTTTTATATATATTAAAAAATAATCTAACACACTAGAAGCTAGGGAACACTTAAGGCCGCGTTGAACGAGGAACGACACAATCTACTATTAAATACATTACATATCAACGTAAAAATTATATTTCATAATCACTTTTTTGTTGTTGTTAAAGACATCTTTCTCACCTGGATCGAACCGTCTGCAGCTCTTAAATGGATCGCCAGTATACGCGGTCGGGCAACTACACACCGGCACATGTGCGCGCGCGTCACAGTCCGCGCCCGCGCCACACGTGCCCTCGCACACGTTCACACAGCGCTCCTGCACGCACGTCTGGTGCGTGCGGCACTCGGACGTGTCCAGACATTCGGCGCGCGCGCAGTGGTGTAGCGGGTCGCCCGTGTACCCGCGATAGCAACTGCACACTGGCCGCCCACCGATCACGCTGCATTGCGCATTCGAGCCACACGTGTGCGACGTGCACGTGGTCGTTCCCAATGGCACCATACCTGAATTTAAAAAAGACTATTTGCTGTAGTGTGTTAATTTTCGTTTTTTAATTTATGTTAGTACATTAAATGATGCGCATTTCGAAAGATTGGCTGTCATTAGTAGTTAGTTAAATGAAAAGTAATGTGGAATTACAACAATAGATGTTTGTGTCAGTATAATACAAATTGGTTAATATTTTGAAATTTTTTAAATTATGTTATTACATATACAAATTTAAGTATGTAGAAAATGATGAGTTACTTCGCTAAATCAGCCTGTTTTTAGAATAAAAAAGAAAAACGAGGTGTTCAAAAAATATATAATATGGTGTGGGTTTAAAAATATAAATATAAAAGTTTAAATATAAAAATATAAACCGGTATATTAAAAAATAAAAGGTGCGCAACCTCAGCGACCCGCCCCTGATGACATATAGCGTACTGTACAGGGTGAGCGAGAATTAAATTATGTTAAAAAAATTAGTACAATTAGTTTGCAAAAAAAAAAAAATTGTAGACAAAACCTTCTCTATAGCTATTTGTCATCACGTCGACGTATCTATAATACTTCCCGCTCCTGGCATTTTGTTGCCGGAGGTGCTCGGCCTGCCGTTGGTAGGCCGTATTGGTGGTGACGCGTGTGTTGCCATATTTATCCGTTATATACACCTTATCGTCGTCGTAATAATTGCCAGAGTAACTGCGTACGGGCTGAACGTACCGACTCGTGTAAATCGGGGAACTGGTGTATCGGGTGTTGTACGATACAGTGGCGGGCGTGTAGCGGTCGCGGTAGGTATAGGGGTGTGTGTTGTATGTGGTGTAGGGCGCAACGCCCGCGGTGTAGTAATAATCACGCGTGTAGGGTTCGCTGAGTATGCGATATTGCGGATGGTATTCGATACTACCTGCAGTCAGGTGCAGGAGACTGATGATGGCTAGTAGAAGGCAGAAACTAGGCGGCGGCGGCGGTGGTGGTGATGGGAATGGCTTGAATAGGGCATGGTGCAGTTTCGTCCCCATCTAAAAATTATATAATGCAGACAATGTTAATACAAATTTTAATTAGATTGGAGCAAAATGAGCTATAATTATTTATATGTAAATATATTTTTTTTAACAAAGCAAAATTTTGGATCTTGAAATCATAGAGGTATATAGAATAAAAAGTGACATAGCGATTGGTCACCTACATAATATCATTATTGAATAGTCAATAATAAATTATAAAAAAAAAAAAATTTACATAATATCTTGGAAAGCGCAATCGTTTTTTGTATAAAATCGATTTGCAGCGTTTGGTTATATGAAATGTTGTTAAAGTATTTATGTATTGCAAGATTAAGTTGGCTGGTTAAAATAAACAAAAATAATTTAAAAAAAAGCAAATTGTGGCCGCCCACTCGAATTGAATGAATGCAATTAGAATTTAATGTAGATTTAGAACGATAATAATGCATTGTTGCAATTTAATCACGCGTAAATAAAAATTATTCAATTAATGCGCAGATTTTTTTTAAGAGATACAGGATGTCCAAAAATATATAATACGGTATAGGTTTTAAAAAATACCGGAAACGCTCTGTATAGGTTTATATAAACATATATATTTTTAAATATATTTCAACATATGTTTAAAAGTACTTATTAGTATCCCTATTTTATAAATATGAATGAATTTCGATTTTGTAATGTAAAATTAATATTATTATTAAATATACAGTTCGGCGCAAGAGATATCAAATATTTGATTGGAGCAAAAGCAAATAATAACTTTAAGCAAATAAATCCAAAAGTTTATTTTAGAACAAATATTAGAAATCAAATACTGTAAAAGTAAATAAAAAGAATCGTAAATTATTTAAAAAAAATCTTTATACAAAATAAATTTTAAAATTTACTTACATTAATCCAAATATATATTTAAAATCGCTCTTTAATCGTTCGCTTCAAATAAAACACTAATTTCACAAAAATAAGATCAATTGCAGAAAGCGCGCTAATCCCACCTCAACAATCAATACGGGGTGACGTCACCACCACCACCACCACCACTCGATTAATCCACATAAATAAATCCGCTTGAAGAAAATCATTGTCTATCTTAGAAGGCAACTACTCCTCCTCCTCCTCCTCCTCCTCCTCCTCCTCCTCATGGCAACGAAACAAAAGAACAAATATGACCATATGAGCGAACAACTGTTTCGCATTTCCATATACAAGACAAGGCTAACTGACCAAATCTATCTGTCTATAGCTGGGCTATTCAAGGATTCTATATACTACAGGGTGATGCATTATACCGTATGTCAATCGTCCAATAATTGTCAGTATTTAAAGAAAATATGTTCAGAGAAATAAAAAAAACAAAAATTATCATCATCATCATCATCATCATCGCTAGCATTGTTATTATTATTATTTGCAATGTGTGAGGACAGTTTGCAAAAAATTCGTGGAAAATAGGATTTTTTTCAGTTGTAAAGGTCAAATTGTTACGGTAATACAATACACCTTTATTTACAAACGACTAAAATGTCGTTTGTGTCCTTAATGCTACATCCTGTATATGTAGATGGCTTTGGGATACCAGAATCGAATTGAAAAAAGACAATTAAGGTATCAGAAAATGGAACGTGGCGCAAGCCCAGTGGGCGTGAGCGCGCGGCTTTTGTTTATTGTTATGTAAACACGTGCAAATTTATGCAGACTGAAATATTTCGAACTGATATCCTGGTAATCTTCATATGGTGGTGTTGGTCAAGGATGCATGGATCGAATTAATAAAATATTTATATAAAAACAAAATTAAACGACAAACATTTAAATTTAATATCATACTTACGACTGCGCCAATTTTAATCAAAGTTTATTCATTTACGTCCTGTTTTTTTTTTATAATCTAATTGAATTTCTTGACTACTTTTATAGTTTAAAAAATCCATTTGATTGTAGTAGACGTCGTAGCGTTAATTCAAATTTACAAAATATTGATTATCGTAATAAAAATTTATTATCTTTGGCCGATGTTATCGTATTTAAGAATATTGACGCAAGAACATTAAATAATATATTATTGCACATCTACATTAATTTACAAAAAAATCAAGCACACTTCGTGTCATTTTTTTTAAAGTAAACTCATAAACAAATGAAATAAAATATTATCAATTTTTGTTTTATATCTATCAATATTGGTAGCTTGAAAATTCGATTTTATATTATAATATATAAAATTTATATATGTGATCTTGTACTTTCAACTAGGAAATACTAAACAATAATTTATTACAAAGTAGCTTCAACTAACACGAATTTATCGATTTAAAATAATATTTCTTAAAATTCAATTTATATTTTGCTAATATCTAATTTTTAAACACACAAAAAAAAAATTGTTTACGTATACCATCAGTAGAGCTAATTGTTGTTAAGCGGGGAATCGCTATATATATATATATATATACATACAAAATTTGCAATTATAAAAATATATATAGGAATTTAAAAAAGTAATAGGAAATAGTTATTGCAATAGTCAAAAAGAATTGTTTAAAAACAGGAAATTTAATTTAAAAAATGCTTTTTAATATAATTTAAATAAACAACTAAAAATAAAGTATTGAATACAATTATCGATACGATTAACATCCTGTATATCAAAAATTAGTAAGCAAATTGTAATTTATACTAATAGTTTTCAAAAATTCAAAAAACTTGTTTAATTACATACCAATTACATATCCAACAACAACAAATCCTTCAATCAATTTTTGACAATAGTTTTATATTTCTAGTATTAATTTTGATAAAACATGACGTCACATACATACTTAATAGTAGAAATATTTGTAATTTTGCCTGCCTTGATTTATCCAATGCATTTGCAAAAACAAAATTTCAATTCTGGCAATAGTGCGATAGTTGACGAATAAAAACAATAAACAAAATCGAAATCGCGACTCAATTTGTGCCGATGCAATATTCAAGAGCATCCTAGTAATCTATGGACTTATATACGGGGTGTTGCATTTTTTTGGTATTTTTATTTAGGTGCAAAATAAAAATAGGTATATTTTTTAATGTAATTCCAACAGCTTTGACGTAATTTTTTTTTAAACATTATATTTTTGATTCTTTCTTAACTAGCTATCGAATGATATATCACTTGATAGGGTAAAAACAATTTCTTTTTGTTAAGGCCCCTACAAATCACTCGAACTTTGAGCGCTAAAAATTAAAATTAAGACTTACAAAACAAAAAATAAATTAGCGAACCGAAAAATATATACGTTTTTCTCAATAACGTGATAAATATGATCAATTTCTGGATTACGCTGTACATTGCGAGTCTATAAGTTGCGTTTGCTCTTGATAAGATGGCAACAGAAATTATCATTTAAGACGCTTGTGTACGTAATATAAATGTTATAAAATTAATAACAAAACGGCCTGATGGTTCAGTGCAGACTACGATCTGTGATTGGACGAATTGTTTTAATTAATTAAGCGATTGTTCGCGATATATTATATTAATCAATTGACGAGTGAGGTAATATTGTTTCCTAGTGAATTAAACATATATATTTTTTAATTCCATTAATGCAGAGCTGTGTATTATCCATGGAAACAAATGTTTTAATGAATGGAAACGTTCAGTGCGAAAATACAGTCCAGTGCAAATTATTATTGTGACCCAGAGTGATGAAAAAATATTATTAAATATTTTTTTAAATAAATATAAAGCTCGTGTTAATGACCAATGTAAAATTAATTTTTATCATTTTTACAATTACGTAAACAGAATTAAATTGAAATTAATTTATTGTCAAATAAAATCAGTTCTTATATTATATAAAAAAAAGAAGCAGAAAAATGAAGGGTATGTCAATTAATTTATCGCTTGTATAAATTTTTTTATTTGTTTTTTTTTTAGATTTACTACGTAGTTACAAATTGGCCATTTTGAGAAAACATTCAGTAACAGACTCTGATAATGAATCGCAACCGTTGGTGGCTTCTGCTTCATCCAGTTTAACTAGTTTCGGGTAAACATACATATTCAACCCTTAAAAAAAAAATTGCAAAAAGGCCTTTTTGCATTATATAATTGTTTTTGATTTTTTTTTATCATCCAGAAAAACGGTAATTTAATCTTCAAATTGATATATTAATTAATATATTAATATACATTATTGAAACATTTTATTATCATCGTCATCATTATCATATCATATCATATCATTACCATAATTATTTCTACTATCACTTTTCTACTATCTACTATCACATTTCACTAACATCATCATCCCCTATCGTCTATCACTACCCTATCAGCATCACTATTACTATCGTCACTTTATTTATCACATACTCATTCCTATCATTATTGTTCTGATCACTATCACCATAATTATGATCACTATCATCATCATCACTCACTATCATATCATTACCATAATTATTTCTACTATCACTTAAATTTCACTAACATCATCATCCCCTATCGTCTATCATTACCCCATCAGAATCACTATTACTACTATCGTCACTTTTATTTATCACGCCATCATTTCTATCATTATTGTTCTGATCACTATCACGATAATCATGATCACTTAATCTTAATCTTCTGATCACTGATCATAATCATCATCATCATCACTAGCTTTTTTTTTTTATATGGTTGTCGGTCGAAAGCCATCTTTACCAACAGATATATATTTTTAACTGTTTAAAATCTTAATTCTAAAGACAAATCCGGATCCGGAAGGAATTTTTGCTCAAAATATCCCGGAGCGGTGCGCGGGTTCGAACCCACAACTCCGCAGTGCCAGTCTTGCGACTATACCACGGCACCACACTAGCATCAATATCATAATCCCTATTACTTTCACTATAATCACGATCATCATCATTTACATTACTGCGTTTTTTACATTTTAAAATATTTAATAAAAACAAGTTGAATAAATTAACATTCCGAAATAGACAATTTGTTAAAATCAATCAATTCATTAATATATTTAATATTATTGATTTTCGTGCAATCGCAATAAATTATTTATTTTTTTACAACAAAACTATGTCACAACAAATGAAAAAAGTTAGTACTTACGTCAATTGAAAAATAAATAAACACTGATTATACATTTTTCAATATACGCTCTATTTTATATAATAAAAAAAATATATATTAAACAAAAATTACGGAACTAATAATAGAATTTATGTATTTATAAATATATATTTCTTTTCGAAAAATTAGCACTCAACAGAACGACATGCGATTCATAGACTCAGACACCACCGATATAGAGACCGATTCCATAGCGAATGATAAAACAAAACACCCTGTAGATACGGTTTGTCATTCATTAGTCAAATCTACACCCGCCAAAAATTACCTGAGGAACGTTAATTATATATTTTTTTTAATTAATTTATTATTTAAATTTTTTACAACGTTTTGAAACGGGACATATAAACGCAGCATATATTTCCATCCTACGTTTATATGACACCTTCGATACCAACTTATTGTTATTAACTAGAATTATTATTTTTTAAAAACAGAAATGGTTTAATATTTCCATCTTCTAATAATTTCGAGGTGCCCACCGTCGATATTTTTACACACACCGAAAATATATACGACAGATACGAATATTTTAGTAAAGTAAATGGGGGGATCATCGAAGATTCTTTGGTAAAAATGCCAACGAAATTAAATAAAACCAAATAATTGTAGTAATAAATTTTAGATGGGCAAAAAAACCTACGATTCGTACGAAGACTTCTCGAATAGTGGCGTCTGTTTCGAATCGACGCAAAGTTCTGTGGTCACTGTGTAAGTATCTGCCAAAAACGACAAACATTTATTTTTCTTCGTACAGAGGCTATTTATTATTTCGCTATAAAAGCGAAGATTCGAAAACTATTTTTATCTATCGCAGTTTATATTTAACGCAACTTTTATTGATTCTCTGACCTTATCAATGGCCTTATCAGCGTTTAGTGCAACTTTTTTTTTTGTTTCTAAAGATGTTTACTTTACGACAACTCGATTTGCTTTAGTAGATTCGTAATTTTCTTATAAATTTCATCATCGAATTAATTGTTTTTTTTTCTTTGTGAAATTTATTATATTTATGGATACGAAGAGTGCACTTTCAACTATAGATAAATAAAACGATTTTTAAATGAAAAATAGTCAATAAATACTTTTTTTTTTTGTTCTTGCAAAAACAATTTTTTTTTTCGCAGTTTCGCAGTATGGAATACTATAATAGGTTCGTCTTTATTAGCAATGGCTTGGGGCTTGGAAAAGGCCGGATTCGTTCCTGGAATTTTATTAATTTTAGCTGTGGGCGGCATTTGTCTATACACCAGTTATACTATTTTAAAAATAAATGAAAAACACGGTATAATTATTGAAATATCTTAATACCTATAATGAAAAAAAAATTTTTTTTTAGGTCTTTATAGAAATAGCGAAGTGCCGGACCTGTGTCGAATTCTATTGGGCAGATGGGCTGAAATAATCGCGAAAATATTCTCATTGATCGTCCTGATCGGCGCTAATATCGTCTACTGGATTTTAATGTCGAATTTTTTGTATCACTCTGTACATTTCTTATACAGTGCGTAGCAAAAATTACCCACATAATAAAAAAATATTTACAATTTAATTCTTTACAGCCAATATATTCACGTACGAAGACACCCCGTACAACAACCAAACTGTCATCTGTCCGAAACAAGGGAAAAATTACAGTATACCTGGTGTTCTCGTTAATCTTCCCGAGAGAGATCAAATATTCGATCAGGTGTGGAGTTTATACAGTACGGTCCCGTTATTTTTAGCGGTTATTATGTTTCCATTGTTGAATTTTAAAAGCGCCACATTTTTCACAAAATTCAACAGCTTAGGTGAGTATTTTTAACATCCTGTATATTTTCTTTAACAATACACAATTTGAAAAATCCATTTTTTTATTATTAAAAAAAAATATTTAAATGGGAATTATAAATTTTTTTAATGTCTACCCTGTAGTATATAATATATACAGCGTGTATAAAAAAAAAATCAAAAACCTTTATTTTATCTATGTATTTAAAAAAATTAAATAAAAAAATATTTTTGTAGGAACAATCAGTGTTGCCTATCTGCTCATTTTCGTAGCAGTAAAGGGGGGAATTTGGGGCATAAACATTCCCGATTGGTCGGTGGAGTTCGACTTAAAAAACACATTTTGCGCTCTAAGTGGAATGCTGTCGCTATCTTTTTTTATACACAATATAATTATCTCTATTATGAAAAATAATCGGCATCAGGAAAATAATGTACGTATTTTGTTTTGTTTAAACGAAATCGTTTTTAATCCGGGCCTGCAGGCACGCAAATTTTAAGAATTTTCTAGAGCTAGGCCTGCGGGCGCGTTGATATATATTTAAAAAAATAGATTTTTAAATAGAAAAAATGTTTCCAGGGCCGGGATTTGAGTATAGCATACGGACTAGTGACTTTTACATATTTATTCATTGGCGTCGTTTTTTATATGACATTTCCAATGGTAAAAAATTGCATTGAAGATGTAAGAAAACAATATTTAAAAATGTATTTATTTCGTTAAAGAAAATAACTTTTTTTTGCAGAATATTTTAAACAATTTTCCCAAGTCCGACCAAATGACCATAATGGCCCGGGTTCTCTTATTATTCCAACTTTTCACAGTATTTCCACTAATGGCGTTCATGCTACGCAACGATATTATTACGAACCTGGCGGCCATTTTGAAATGGGATTCTTTTTCCCAGTTTTCCTATTTTCGGGTGGTAATTTTAAACGGAATTGTTGTGACTGTCTGCATTTTATTCGCGTGCTTTTTACCCAGAATTGGAACACTAATCAGGTAAATGAAAATACATTGAAAATGTTTAACGACAGGTCAGGACTAAAGATTTTTTTATTTTAATATAGAGAAATGTCTATAAAAAAAAATAATATATATTTTTTAGATACACAGGCGCTTTAAGTGGAATGGTATACGTTTTCACGCTGCCGAGTCTTTTAAAAATCGCCTCGTTACAGAGGGATCGCCTTTTAACAACACCAAAATTATTTTTTTACGTTTCCATAATTGTTTTAGGCGCCTTTAATTTGATTTCTCAATTTTTAATTAACGATTCCTAAATAGTACTTATTTTTTAATATCCCTCTAGTTTTAATTGTGATATATTTAATTAAAAAATTAGCGTATTTTTAAAAAAATATTTTATTAAACTTTATTAGAAGATATACGAATTTTATTTATTTAATACGAATTAAATAATTATAAAAATTGTCAATTTCACGAAAGCTATTTTTAAACAATTTTTTTTCAAATGAACACGCATTGTTAGTTGAAAATCAGTTGTACCCACGTAAAATCAATACGCGCGCATATACAGCGTGAACCAACCAAAGTGTCTCTTAAATAATCTACGCTGTATATCAATTTCAAATATTTTTTATAGATATATATTGAAAAAGTTTCGACGCATGCATTAATTTTTCGACATTTCGACATTAAATTGACAGTAGATACTGTCAATTCAATTAATAAATATTTTGACACTCTAAATTCATATTCGACAATTAAAAACTTATTAATTTGGCAGAGACGTTATGTTTGTATAAAATTGGCAAAGAAAACCGTCAAATTACGCAATTTTCATGGGACACACTGTATATGCGCCCATAAAACCACGTGAGTTGTTAATCGAATTATATATAGCAAGGTCACGCGTTACGCTATAGCTAAAAATATATATTCCGTGCGATTTTCAATGTGAAAATTAATTTTCTTTCCACACAAAAAAAGTGAAATTTACGATAATGGCTTTAGAATTTCTTTTAAGTACATTTTGCACAAAAAATTTATAACAAACTCAATGTAGTATTTATTATATTATATGTTTACATAATGCAAATTTGGTGGAAAATCTGTTTTGTGAATTAACACGCTAGAAGTGAGGTTAAGTATATTATATAAGTCATGACATTTAATTAAGACATAAGTGAGTGAGTCTCAAACACATGTTTTCTTTTATGAATTTATATTGTGGCGCCATCTAATGTGGAATAAGGTAATTATAGCACTAGTGAGTTATTAATTGACTAAATTGGCTAAATAAACGGTATCTTTTACGCTACGTTGCCATATATTGCAATTTCTTGTTTATTTGGAATATATATAAATTTAAAAAATATTTTATAAATAATAATTAATGGATTTATACTCGTAAATGTATAAATAGCATAAATATCGAAATTGAATGTGGTAAAAAAAATGATTTGGTTAGGAAAGTCGATTAAAACATAGAAATTTAAAAAAAAAATACGATTTCTAATCAAATATTTTATGGAAAACATATAAAATGATTATTTTTAACGTCAAAGGTGTGTTTGTAATTTCTGATTAAAGAAATTTTTGACAGCCACATTGCAGTGATGTAAATTTGACACTCAGCTGTTCCAAATATACCAACTTAGATATTAAGGGTTGGGCAAATTTTTACGATGGCACGTTAATTTTTGGCAGAGACTCAAAGTAGACTAAAAAAAAAATGATAAAACAAGCTCAATTTAGAGATTAAAAAAAAAAATAACTAACACAGCTATAACCTCAAAAACTGGCCTTATCTTATATAAACCTTTATTAATGTGTGTTAAATAAATCGTGTTCTTACGACTTTTCTTTAATAAAAAATTCGTGAGTCAAGTTGTAACATGTTTCTTTCATGGAAAATTAACATCGCAAACCGCAACCTTAAAATTCCAATAGTAATTTTTGAAAAAAAATTTAATAAATGTTTTTATCATGGTTCAAGCCAATTATTATTGTTATTACGAATTTTGCATATATTAATATATTTTTAAATTGCAAAAACGGTAAATAAAAAAATATACCAACTGATTACAAACAACACAATAAACAATTGTAAATTAATTAAATATTTATATTTTATTTACACATTTCGAATGATTTCGATCATTTCGCGATACATCCTATGGCTACGTTATAGCGCGTCTCAAAAAGTTGTTCTAATATTATGTTTTATTTGAAAAAAAAATTCTGAAAAATATATAAACAAAAAAGTTAAATTATTCACAATATAATTATAAAAAAAATCACCCATAAAATATTTTTTAATCGCACGTTATATGTGCATATTTTTATTTGTTAAAATAAAACTGCGAAAAATTAATCAGATAATTATTTAATGATGTGTGGAAGTTAAATTACAGGGTGTCCGCAAAAAGTTATGAGAAAAATTGTCAACACTAAAAACTAATTTCTTTTGACAAAATTTCCAACATTTTAAGAAAAAATCGATTTTTTTTAAATTTTTAAGTAAAATATACAAAAAAAAACGTTTTACATCAAAATTTGAACCCAATAAAAACATGCATACAAAAAAAAAATTTCATCGTATTAAAAAAAATTTTTGAGTCGCAATGTATATATGGAACAAAACAGGTATTCAAAGCCGTCCATGGCGCAAAGTCGAGATTGAAAATGCAACAGGTATTATAAAAAAAAAAGCCAAACAAGCAGCGTAAGTCACTTTTAGGCAATATTTAAATCGCGTTGTGTATCCTATTTTTTTTTAACAACACCGTGGCGCGTTAAATTATATATATATGTATAATATATATAATATAATATATGTTCCTTGCTTGGCAAATCGAATAAAAAAAAAATGTCAATGAGTTATAAAAGGTAAATAAAAATATACATTGCAAAAAAAACGGGGATTTTTCGCAACGTCACGTCTCATTCCATGTTGAAACAAACGACGCACACCACGTATAAAATAACATAGCTGTTTCTAATTGTTGAAACAATTACTAGCGATCGGTGATTTTTTTTTTTTACGTAACGAAATACGAGTTATCAGTGCAATTCCGCGTCGCGTTGGAAACGTACAAAAAAACAAATCGTTTTTTAAAGTCAAATCGTTCGTTTCTATGGGAGATTCAAGAAATCGCTGGTTTGACTGTTTTTTTTGTTTTTGTTTCGTTTAAATGACGAACTGAGAACTTGTTTCCACGCTAATTCGAAACGTGATTGTACGATATCAGCGCATTCTACTACATGATTTAAATAAGTATGTCAATTAGTTTTTAATCATCGAACGTATCAATTTGTGAATCGAGTTCTATTGTTTTTTAATTGAAAATTAAATCAGTACATATTTTTTTGCTAATAAAGTGCTATAAAAAAATATTTATATCAATTAAAAAAAAATTTTTTTTGGGGTGAAATAAGGAAATAATTTTTTTTGTTGTGAAATTAGTGAAAAAAAAATTTATATCAATAATTTGTGATTATAAATATAATTAATTTGGCAAATCTAAAAACGCAAGAAAGTTGACATAATTTTTCCAAACAAATTTTTCGATCGTCCTATACATTGTCCTATACAAATGTATAGGGCGCTTAATGAATATGCATTAGTAAAATAGTTTCTTTTTGTTATTTTAAAAATGTGTAGCAATTATGGCACAGCTGATAAACGAACAATCCACTGACTTATCACAATCACTAGAAGAAACTAGATTTGAACTATATATTATATCGAAAATAATAATAATAATAATAATCGTACAGCTGATAATTTTGTTGCTCGAATTTAAGTTTTATAAAAGGTCATCGTAAAATCAGATTGAATGAACTTTCAGCGTGGTAAATCGAAGTTTATGTAATCACAAAAAAATCGCAGGAATATTTCGGGGCGCATATAAAAGTCGCGGTGGCGGTGAACTGTTTTAAAAAGAAAATTGCGAAAAACAAACGGGAAATTGGATTGGAATTGATGGATTGAATAAACAAATGACAGAGTGAAGGGAGTACGAAGAAGGCCGCGGCAAAATAAATTGTGATAACGGCAAAATGATTGGTAGTAGTGAAATAAAACAAAATGGGGATATTATCATATCTAATGGGTAAGTTTTTTTTTTTATAATAAAAATTTGTAAAGAATATTTTTGTCGTTTATAAATAAAATTAAATATTTTATCATTGAAGATCTCAAAAAAAAAACGAACTTTAACCTATATTAAATGAACTTAAATCGAAATATACTGTGTGTCCCAAAAAAAAAAACAAAAAACAGGGTATTATATAATAAAAATAATCACTAGAGGATTTTTTAGTTTAAATTTGACGTCCTGTAGTTTTTTTTAAAATATTTAAAGCAAAGCGTACTTTAATTTTGCCACAGTGTCTATATTTGATAAGCTACTTAAATTAAATGAGATTTGATAATACGGAGCATGTGACTTTCGTAAAATTAATGAGCTCTTAAAATTACATTTCACAAAATCATTTGTTGTCTTGTCTAATAAATAGATGCTGGAAATTAAAAAAAAAAAGTGATTACGGAAGGAATCGATAATAGGGTGACCAACTGCATTGAAAAAAAAATTTCGTTCTCTGCGAAATATTGAGTAAAAAATATGTCATTGTCATTTTAAATTTCTTAATAAAAAAATATATATATTATTAATTTTTGACATTGACAAAAATACATATATATAAATTTAGACGGTTTGTGATAATTTGGCAACCTTAGGGGCAAACTAGCACCAAGTAATGGGTCATGTGATCACATGATATTTATCTCATTTGTTATTGTTTTCGATAAACAGTCGAAGAATAATTTCTGTGCCAGCTAAGATTGTCACTAGTATTATTAACGTCTGCACATTCAGTTGTCTTAAAAGATCCGCAGAAAAAAATAAAAAAAAATTTCTTCGAAATTTAAAAAAAAATGAGCGTAAATTTTGAAACAACGCCACTGTTATCAAGCGGCGAGCAAAATTATTTCGAATACCAAAGGTGACTGAGTAATGTTTTAATTTATTTACTTTTTTTACTTGATTTTTTTCAGTGGCATATCGCATTCGATAGAACTTCATATTGATCGCCCTGTATATAAGCAGGAAAAATTAAATGAGACTACATATTATAAAAAGCCCAAAACACACTGTAAGAAGTTATTTTGTAAAAAAATACTAGTTTTATAAACAAATTTTATTATTATTATTATTATTAGTTAAAGATGTCGTGAAAACCGAATTTAGAAAATGTAGCTTGTCAAAGTCAATACTGAGCGTGTTGCCTGTGGCAAAATGGCTTCCAAAATACGATTGGAGAACAAGTTTGTTGCCAGATATTTTTACCGGCATGACAATAGCTGTTTTACATATACCGCAGGTAAATAGAACACTCTGTATATAATAAATATTTGTCAAAAATATTTAATTAGACGCAGATTTTAAGGAGCTTTCGAAAATGGTGTCACATGACATATGATCTATTACAATAAACGTGATTATTCAAGAAAATTGCATCAACCGCCATTTTATTTGTTAAAAGTATACCAAATCCGCCATTTTCTTTTTGATAAATTGATAAATCACCAATCATTATTTAAAAAAACATATAAATCATAAATCAACTAATTTAATTTCGTAAGTAACTTAGAAAATGACAACACGATTAACCGCCATTTTTAGAAAATCCGCCATTTTGTTTTTCATAAAAATCGCCATTACACTCTATAGAATACTAAATACACAAACGACATGCGCAATTTTTAATGAACTAATTTTTTCAAATTGTTTCACAGCAACTTACAAGCGCCATTTTGTTTTAGGGAATGGCGTATGGTCTCCTAGGCAACGTGGCACCCGTAGTGGGGATGTATATGGCATTTTTCCCTGTACTTATGTACTTTTTCTTAGGAACGTCGAAACATGTTTCGATAGGTACATTTTTAAAAATCTATACAAACGTCAAAATGACATTTTAATTGCAGGTACATTCGCAATAGTTTGTCTTATGACAGGTCGTGTTGTGACGGAACATTCATCAGTCGAATATTCGACAGCTGTCACAAATATAACAGATACAGGACAGTATAGTAATATGGACGTAGCTGTGACAGTGACGTTTACGGTGGCTTTGTTACAGGTAATTTGAACTACTTTATGGTTAAATGACATTATCTACGAGAAGTTAATGAGTGTAGTTCGTTTTTGTTACACGCTGTAGAGTATAAAATTTATTTTTATTAATATCTTCGCCATTTTTTATGGGATTTGAAATTTTTTAAATGCGTTGAATAGCTTACTGAAAAGGACAGGTGATTTTTTGTGCTGCTATGTTGCCAGATTTAAATAAAATCGTTGAAATTGATAAAATTACATTTACAGGCTTGTAAAAATCTCGCGACTTAAGTAAAAATATTTTTCCAGTTCCTGATGTATATTTTTCGATTGGGCATTGTTGCCAATTTGCTATCGGAAACGCTAGTTAATGGATTTACCACGGCGGCAGCTTGTCAAGTGGTTTGTTCGCAACTAAAAGACTTGTTGGGGTTGCCAACTAAGAAGCGAAGGGGATATTTCAGTTTACCACTTGTGAGTACAAAATATAAAAGTATTTTTTTTAAATAAAATCTTTCTTTTATTTTTCAGACACTATTTGACTCAGTTCTGGCTTTACCACAAGGAAATCGGACCGCCATTTCCATTTCCTTCGTCGCCATTATTCTCATGGTTTTAAATAACGAAATCATAAAGGCAAGTCCACAAATGTTCCTTAAAAAAATAGCTTAAAAAATATTTTTCTTAGCATTGGGTGGCTAAAAAATCGAAAGTTCCTATTCCAATCGAATTAATCGCAGTTGTGGTGGGAACCCTAGTTAGTTATTTCTTGGATTTATTAAATGTATACGACGTGTCGACGATAGGAAATATTCCTACAGGGTAAAAAAAAATTACATACGCCTAAAACATTTTTTTTAATTAGAATTATTATTATTCATTATTATTATTTAAGGTTGCCAGCTCCACGGTTGCCAGCTTTTTCGTTGATACCCTCTATATTTGTTGACAGTTTAATAATAACAATCGTTTCATATTGTGTGACAATATCGATGGCTTTTATTTTCGCTCACAAAAGCCGATATAACGTCAACGCAAACCAAGAACTATTGGCCATGGTAAGTGCACCTTTTACACCAGACAATAATTCTGCATGACCCTGTACACTACAAAGACAAAATATATAATTTAGACAAAATCTTTATATTCATATAAACACCTACAAAAAATATATATAGCGACGTTGCCAGATCAAGATAATAATATACTTTTCTAGTGCAATTTATTAAAACGCTTTTTTTGTACGTTTTAGGGTGGCAGCAACTTATTCGGATCTTTTTTCTCATGTATGCCCATAGCGGCATCACTGTCTCGATCCCATATACAACATTCAGTTGGAGGAGTCTCACAAATTGCCTCAGTGGTGTCCGCATTTATCATTATGATTATTTTGTTGTTTTTGGGGCCTTTATTTCAATATCTACCGAGGGTGAGCCAAACTACTATTGAACAGCGTTGTCATTTAAATAAATTTAAAAAAATCATTGTCGAAAATGGCTGTTTTTGTATTAATTTTTTTAGTGTATTTTGGCTAGTGTTATTGTTGTGGCGCTGAAAGGTATGTTGTTACAATGTACAGAGTTGCCAAAGTTCTATAGACTGTCGAGATGGGACAGTTTCGTATGGATTTGTACGTTTTTGCCAACGGCTCTAGTGTCAATTGATTTAGGACTATTATCTGGTATTGTCGTAAGTTTGGCAAGTCTGTTTTTCAGGGGCCACCAACCCTACACTTGTTTATTGGGAAATTTACCGGGTACAGACCTGTATTTGGACATTGCACGATACAAAGGGGTATATTAAATTTAATTTTACGCAATTACCGACGAATTTCTTTAATTTGACGTGTAAATATATTTCAGGTCCAAGAAATAGTTGGTATAAAAATCTTCCATTATTGCGGAGCGTTAAATTTCGCCTCCAAGGCGCAATTTAAGAAGCTAATTTATGAAGCGACCGGCGTAAAGCCGTCGAAAATATTGGAAAAAATTAACGCGGCCTTTAATGACGAGGATAACAATTCATACGAAAGAAATCACTTGATGAACGAATTAAAATGTCTTATTTTGGACTTTTCCGCTTTAAGTTATATAGATCCTACCTGTGTGGATGTCGTATGCGATTTGGTAGCTGAATTTATAGATGTGGAGGTGCATCTGTACATCGCCGGATGTTCAGGTATTCATTTCGATACAACTACATTCAGTTTGCAAGAAAAATTAACCGATTTCTACGTGGCTTTGCAGGTCCAGTGTATGAAACGTTCTGCAAATGCGCCCACTATCAAAAGAGAAAATATAATTTTATAATATTTCCGACGATACACGATGCAGTCTTGTATGGGAAGCGAAATTTACTGGAGAATCTGTGATATTTTTTAAATATTTCCTGTACAAGTAGATAATGTATATATGTAGAAATGTAATAAATTGTACTACTTATGATAAAACTTCTGTTTTTATTGACAACGGTTTAGGTAAGAAAATGTCGGCCATATCATCAAACTTAGTTAGTTAAAGAGTCCGCAATCCTAAAGATTGGTTGGAAACAGCACGCCATGCCGATCTATCCTGAGCTAATCCCTTCATCTCCCTATAGCTATTCATCTCAACGTCTTCAACTATCTGACTCACATACTCCAATCTAGGCCTACCTACCCCTCTCTTTCCCTCCACTCTACCTTCTATGATCAATTGCATAATCCCCCCATGCCTAAGAATATGCCCTACTAATCTGTCTCTCCTACGCTGTAACACTCTCCAAATACTTCTCTTCTCCCCTACTAACTCTAGTACAGCTTCATTTGTTACTTTATCTTCCCAACCAATCCTCATCATCCTCCTATAACACCACATTTCAAGTGCTTCTAATCTACGCTTCTCTTCCTTTCCTATAGTCCACGCCTCACACCCGTACAGTGCTACACTCCAAACATATACCTTCAGTAATCTTTTTCTAATACCCAAGTCAATATTTGATCTTAAAATCTGTTCTTTTTCTACGAATGCCTTCCTACCCTGTGCTATCCTACACTTTATATCTACCTTGCTTCGATTATCTTTTGTGATTCTACTGCCTAAATAACAAAAATCTGACACTTCTTCGATTCTATTATCTCCTATTGTGATCCTCATTTTTCTGCTGCATTCCTTTTTGTCACACCTCATCACTTTAGTTTTACCTATATTTATTTTCATGTTAAAATCCCTAGTCAATACTGCCTGCATACCATTCAATACCCTTTCTAAATTCTTTTCGGTTTCTTCCAATATAGCTATATCGTCGGCGAATCTCAGCATATATATTTTCTCTCCCTGTACATTCTCAAACTTACCCAGCGCAAATTGGGATTTCATTTTTCAGTCAGACTTTTTCGATTACACATTTTCTATATATCAAAATACAAAGTAGGTATACTCCAACAGATGATACATAGTAAATTACATATTGAATAAACATTTTTATCATTTAAACACAAAATGAACAATTTAGTAAACGCATCTTTGACGTTTGCCGTTCTAGAAGAATTTTAAAGGTTATATAGAAGTTATGGCAGCGATACGGTAGATGGTACTACCATCGTGTAGATCGAAATAAATTAAAAGTTAATTTCATTTATTCAAAGCGCATATATTAAATTAATACATATATAATGTTGACTGTATTATTCACAATACATAGTTCATTTTATTACAGAAATATTAAACAAATTGCTAAATAGTTCCAATGACATTCTAAACTCACCTACTTGTCATCGTTCATTTTGATTTGCATTGTAAAACAACGCTCACAAAAATGGTAGTGGTACGTATTTTATCAATAATGTTAAATAAATCGCCAGCAGCGCGTAAAAATCCACACATCACTTTAAAGCTTATTTTATTTCCTACATTCTTCAATTCATATCCTTTGATATACTCGATGGATGTCCTTAAAAACAATTGATAATAATTTGGAGGTTATATTACCTACGAAATACACAGTCTGGCTGAAACACAACAAAATCTAACAATTTCTGTTGTGGATTCCAGACAAAAACGATCGCAGCGACTGGCAAAACACCGCAGCAAATTAAGAAGCAGCACCACATCCGCGGCAAGGGTCTTAAAAAGAAGAAGGAAAGCAAGAAGTTCATAGTGGACTGCACGCATCCCGTGGAAGACAACATTTTGGATGTGGCAAACTTCGTACGTCTATTTCTCCTTATTAAACGCTCAAAGTGTATTTAAAAAATCGTCATTTACAGGAGAAATATCTCGTCGAGCGGATAAAGGTCAACGGCAAGACGGGAAACTTTGGTAACAATGTTAGCCTGGGCCGTGAAAAGAACACGAAATTGGTGCTCTCTGCCGATGTACCGTTCTCCAAACGCTACCTCAAGTATCTTACAAAGAAGTACTTGAAGAAGAACAATTTAAGAGATTGGTTAAGAGTCGTGGCCTCTGGTAAAGATACTTATGAGCTTCGCTACTTCCAGATTAACAGTCAAGATGAAGATGACGATGATAATGATGATTAAAATATATATATTGTCCGCTTGTGTAAAAAATAAACGGTTATTGTAATGTTTGCGTTTCGTTTTTAATCACCCCTTTAAGAATTGAGAAGAGGTTTGTATTTTTTCTATCAAATTACTAAAAAACAAATTTTGATAATCAAAATCATCTCGTATCGTCGACTGAAAAGAATTGATTAGGTTTTTTACTAAAGCGACGCAGAGAATAATGTAAATATATTTTTTAAATTAACACTACGGTGTTAAATAATACCATAGGATATCACCCAAATACCCATTAAGTTGCTAGATGCGCATTTCGAAGGCTATGCCCCCATCTTCAGTAGCACCAGATAGAAACTAAATAAAATACCTCTGTCACGAATCGTGATTGATATACTATTAAATAAATAAGTAAACATGACAGAAGTACTTCAAAAATGGCATATAATATGCCCTATAAATCTTTTAAAACAATATAAATTAATAATTAACGAAACTGACGAGTAACAACAATGCCTTTTTTGAAATACTTCCGTCATGTTCACTTATTTATTTATCAGTATATCAATCACAATTCGTGACAGAGATATTTTATTGAGTTTTTCTCTTGTGCTACTGAAGATGGGGGCATAGCCATCGAAATGTACATCTAGCTACTTAATGCTTTAAGTTACGGTATTTGGGTGATATTCTATACTAATGTAAATATACATTTATTACGAGCTACTCGATACTTTTAAAAGAAACATTTGTGTGAATAATATTGGCTACGAATTATATTATTCTGAAAATGAATTAGAATTATATAATTTTTTCTTAAATTAAATAAATTAAGCGAAATAAGTCATATTCTGATATATACCGTATTTATATTCGGGACTAGAACTTTTTATACATTTACAAAGTACTCAAAATTATTTTTCTTTTCAATACGCGATTAGAAAAGATGATAACGCAACATACTTTACCTTTGCATTTGGAATTTGTATTTCTAATAATTCTAATTAATAAAAGTATCTATTGTAACATTACATTCGATCTTCAATATTTTATACGAATATGTCGTAAATATAAATTTTTATGCTTTCAACGATTCTGTCGTGTTTTGCTGCTGTTGCCAACAATTACTGGCATTTCCGGTCGCCATGTTGCTCCTATTCGCGGCATTTTGCTGCCTTTGATTGGCCTGCATTTCGTGCGTCAACTTGTGGGTTATGAAATAATGTTTCAAGACGAACACTTTCGGACAAATGTCGCATTCGTATTGAACTTGTTGTTTATCGTGGGTTTTCTTGTGTTTTAATAAGTTATCATTCCTAAAATTGTAATATATGTTACCGAGTGTTCTTTTTTTTAAATTCGCCGCGCAAAATTATTAAAGCATCAGATACCATGCGCTAATGATAATCTTATATGAACTTAGCTACAAATTGTGTAAATTAAACTACTAGAGCATTTATACAATCACCTTCAACGAACATTGTTGAAAAACTCACCTAGAAAAGGATTTATCGCAAATAGAACACGTATAATTCTTTTGGCCGCTGTGTGAAGTTTGATGTCGAAGTAAATGTTCTTTTCGCATGAACGTTTTCCCACATACAGCACATGCGAATGGTCTGAATCCACTGTGCAATTTCATGTGTTGATATAAATGTTCTCGACGTTTGAATATTTTCGAGCAAACGTCGCAGCAATGATTTTTTACCGGTTTTTCTGAATATATACACATTTATTTTAGAGCGCTAATAAATCGACGCTAGAATTATTATTTAAACAGCGAAACAACTTAAACGATCAATTGAACAGAACAATATAGTTTTGGCTGTAATTAAAAAAACGACAATACTTATCTCACCTTTTGGCGGTGCATTTGAACTACCATTGCCAGTCAGCGCCATATTGGCAGTACCCACTACAACATTGATATTATCCCCACCACTACCGGTCGAAATACTATCCATATTAATTGTACTCAAATGTTTTTGCTCCAAGGGCTCAACTTTCGGCAAAACCTTTTGCGTATGCTGATGCACATTTAAGTTATTGATCCCAATATTCGAAATAACTTGATTATTCGCATTGTTATTATTATTGTTGACAGCCATGGCGGTGGATGACGTCATGATTACGTTGTGTTGTTGATTCTCTTGATTTTGATTGGCGTTTAACCAGTTTGACGTGTTGTTTGAACCATTGTTTTGTGTAGTACTTGTGCCAGGGTTGCCGTATGTAAAATGAGAATCGACGTATGTGTTGTAAGATTGTTGCATCGTTGACAATTGTTGCTGTTGGTTTTGATTTATCGTTGTCGTTTGTGCGTTTATAGCAATGGGTTTTAACTGATGATAGATTGAGTTGCCGTGGTTGGCGAGTGTCTGTTTTTGTATTGAATCTAGGTCTAAATTGTCAAGGGTGTGTGTGTTTGTGTTCGTTTGCAAGGGACCTTTAAGAAAACGACGATATTTTAAGACCGGATAAAGATAATGAAATTCTACTTTTTGCGCATAAAAGTAAAATAAATTACACTTTTTTTCGGTACATACACTCCCGCAGGACTCTTCGAATAAACCGTTGAAACGAAGCGACATTTTCATCGTCTATTTTAGAAGATAAAGTAGCTAAAATCGTACTAACCTGCAATAATATGCTGTTTACTATCGATCTTAACTCGTTGCTTCTTCGGCGGACTAACATACGGAACATTTGAATTGTCCACCAAAACCGTATTTTGCTTCATACTGTGAGTGTTCGACGATATCTTTTTAATCTTCACGATTTTCGGTGTTGCCGGCTTTGCACATTCGACAATCGTAACCACTTCGCCTTGTGTATTCACCACCGAAATATTAGACGGTTTCGGAATCAATCGCGGCGGTTCCCCGTTCGGACGTCTATTTTGCGGTTGCGCGTCGTTCTGTAGGGCTTGCTGAACGCCAGATGGGTTGGGGAGCATCGGAGCACTTATATCCTTGATATAAACTTTGCCCGATTCGGTAAAATCGGGGGTATAGCGAAAATTGTTGTAGTACGTCGACAGCATCAGCTCCGATTTTACACATTCTTTTTGGAACGTGTTGGACTGCTCCAAGACGGCCAAACATTTGCTACAGACCACTTTCGGCAAGAAATCATCCTCCTCCACCTAAAGCGATAATAAAATAAATTAATCCCGATTAGAAATTTGTCTTTCGATGCGTTGGACGTACTTTCAATGAGAGACAGTTGTGAATTTTATCTTGCAGTTGCATTCGTTTGCCTTCCTCCTTGAATATGTGCGTGGTGACATGCCTTTGCTGATTCGTTGCACATAAACGGCACAATTCGTAGAAATTTACCCTTTTGTAGCCGCTCATTATTACATTCGGGCCCCAATTTGTTTATTTATAAACTCTGCGTTTGAAGGCTGACCATAACATAACCTATTTGTTACGTCAAATGAAAACATGAATAGCAAATTGATTCTTGATAATTTTCTACGCCTAGAAAATAACAAATTATTTCTAACAAATTCCGTGCATTAAAATTATGCTATGATACTGTAAATTTTAATTAATTAATCTATAATTAAGATTATAATATCTAGTCTGGTAAGTGCTGCCCTCTATGATGACCGTGATGATAATGACGTTCACATTTTTTGGCAATATAATTACAAAATTACGCAAATTTCATTATTGAAAATTTAAAATGTAAGTGCTTCGTTTTCGTTGTCTGTTCAACCAATACCTTTATCATGCTGTACTTCATTTCAGTTTTGAAATGGTCCAACAATATTCAATACAGTTCCCAATCCTAATTTAAACAATGCTATACCTAAAGCTATTTGCGCCCCATTACAGCCGCAATTTTATTACATTACCATTGAAAAATATATCGAGCAACTACTCCAGCAATGCTCAATCACACTACGACGCACTTGGACTCAGCCCTAAAGCCACTCAGGCCGATGTTAAGGCAGCGTATTATAATCAATCGAAAATATACCATCCTGACCGAAGTGGCGACTGCGCCGGGGCTGCGCATAAGTTCAGAGCGATAAGTGAGGCGTATGAAGTCTTGGGCAACCTTAAACTGCGTCGGTTATACGATAAAGGTTTCTTACAGCTGTCGAGTAACAGTCGCGAGTATAAAAACGATCCGAGCATTAATTTCTATCGGTCCAGACGAAATAAGCCGCCGCCCCCGACCGGGAAGACAACGATCTATGATTTCGACGAGTGGTCGAGGACACATTACGGGGCTACGTTCGCCAAAGATATGAGGATCAAGGAGAAGATACGAGCGCGAAAAGTAACTATCGAGTATGAAGCCATTCAAAGTAAGAATGAACAAGCCATATTGGGTGCTGTAGCTGCACTTATGTTTTTTTTCTATTTGTTTGGTGATACGAGTAATAAAAATGATACCATTGTGGAGAAATAACTGAATTTAGTTGTTAATTTTACTCTGTATAGTGGTAGTAAATAATGTGGATATTTATTATTATAATTAGTTAAATTGTTCAATAAAACGAAGAAGTGAACATCACATGTTATTTATTAATGTATATATTTCAACGCAACAAAAATAAATAATGAAATTGTATTTTATTGCATGCGACGCCTTGGTTTTTTTAAATTTTAATCATATTGATTCTATTTTTATCATACATTCTATTAAAATAAATTTAATAAATATTCAAAAGAATTGACATGCTTTTATTGATTAACTGTATAGTGCTGCCTCCGTTTTTAATTGCCAAACCTATTTGAGTAAAAAAAAATCGAATAATTCCGGATAATATTTATATTTAAATAATCTTTACAGTTAATATTCTTTATATAAAATACAATTAATTTAATCTTAATCAAAACGTGTACTAATAATATACACAAATCTCTGTGTAGTAGTTCATTTGCACCTAATTAGTGGTGTCAAATTTCGAGGGTGTGCCCGATAAAAAATATATCTATTTCATTAATAAATATGAAATAATTAAATAAAAATATGTTTAAAACAACCCCAAACGTAACTGTTAATTATTTTGGTTGCAGTTAGAGTCGCATTTAACATTCACTTTATTACATCCGAAGATTGACATCAATGCAGGTGAGATATGATAATATATAATAATTTCTCCGTCCCTCTCTAACACTTCCGATTTATTTGTATATAAACAATGACCTATAATACCGAAATAAACCAATTGATTTATTTACTTGACTTGTAGTTAGTTAATCCGCACTTATACAACCAAAGGGCTAAATATGTCTCTATTGTTAACAAAATAACGTTTTCTCGTCAAAAAAAAAGTTCAATTAAATATCCTGCATAACTAAAAAAGTGGCGTGTTTTTCTAATCATAGTATGCCTTCTCTCCGCAAACGTGTCTCGAGCTACTTCCGACAATTAAGCTTCCACAATGAACTTCGAGAGAAGCGAAACATAAACGAGAACAGCTTCATAACCAAGTACCTGCAAGGGTATGGTTTGATTACGCTATATTAAAAATCCCGCTCTTCTACAGTCTTCAAAAAGCGCTTTTTTAGCGATATCAAATTATGCGACGGTCCGCCGATTGTACATGGTAAGAATCCCACCGATCTACCCAATTACGATCTGTGTCCGTATCGGACGGGGCCTGAAAGCATCGTGGGATGTTACACGGGCCCCGGTGGGGGCTGTACGACGATCCAACGGCAGGAGAAGCACCTCAGCATGGGCGAGGGCGACATCGAATTTATCGATAATCCCGAGGGTGAGGGGGATATTGGTGAGTGTTTGAATGTTTAACGTGCAGTAGTTCAAACCATTGGTTGTCGTTTAAATGCATTAAAATTATGACATTGTATTATTACGTCAATATTAATAATATATAAATTTATTCTTTATATTGTGGCCTTAAAATGGCCGAATTCTTCTTGTTTAAAATCGACAATTTTCGTATGCCATGTTGCCGTATGTTTTTTTGACATGCGCGTTTATTTCATTTCTTAAATCGTCGGTAAATCATCTGATTGGTCACATCAAATATTTAACAGACCAGCGTTGCAACGTTTCTATAACAACAAATCCACATCAATCTCCAGCGAAAAATAGTACCGCGAATAATAGTGCTAAGACAACGCCGAAACATCGAAATTCGGCAACACTGGACATAAGTAGCATGCAAATACGCGTCGCTGGTGAAACGTATCTAGTAACGTCAAATAAAAAACAAAAAACCGAAGAAGCGCAAAAACTACAAAAAAGTCTATCGCAAAGCAGTTTGACAGCACCGCCTCCAATTGATGCGCCAATTGTATTGCAGCAAATGAATGACGCAAACAATACTGTAGCCAATCAGGGCATAATTAGTGGTTTTGCAACGTTGCCACGTTTGGCACCAAAACAGCAACAGATTCGGGGAAACATTAATAAAGACGATATGACTCTTCGTGATAGTAACGGTAATAGTAGCGGAGGTGCAACATTGGCCAGTGTTGCCGCTTTGGGTGATTTAACTGCAATTCATGGATGTGATATTAAAGAAAATGAGAAGGATGATGAAATATTGATTGGCAGCGGTTTGTTGAAAAGTAAAAGTGCGGGAAATCCGTTTAGGCACGACTGTGCGGCGGTACAGAACGAGGACACACCCAAGAAAAGGAAGCAGGGCAAGATTATAAGGATCGCTAATAGACCTACTGGTAAAAATATTGAGTGCTAAAATTTTGCTGGGTAGAAAATTGAATGGCATGAACAGTTTTGTGTTTGTAATAATTTTTTATTCGTTCTATTTGTGTGTAGATGTATATTCTATTATTGTATAGAATATCAACCAAATACTGTAACAAGCATTAAATAGCTAGATGTACATTTCGATGGCTATGCCCCTATCTTCAGTAGCACAAGATAAAATGCAGACCTTGAAATGCACATCTAGCTACTTAATGCTTTAAGTTACAGTATTTGGGTGGTATTCTATACTATAATTTAACACCGTAGTGATAATTTTTGAAAAGTATATTCTATTAGCTTTAGTATTTGGCAGCATGAACAATTTGCGAATAGAATATTGCCAATTTTTGAACATTCTGCATATCTTCGTACTGTTTATTTACAAATATTACGTATATTTTTTATTACTTCAAAATGTGCATTTATTTGTTATTATCAGCATGTTAAAACGCTTCTACAATATTTTCCAATGTCTTTTTGACCTAACGGACACGCGACATCTAAAACAATCCACTCCTCTCTAGCCGACAATGACACTTTAATACACACGACCTCCCCCACATCGGACGTCGATATATACCCGTCCGGTACAGCTATTCACTACGCGACACATGCGCAGTCACCGTGCGGCGGTATCAAACTGCCGCCGCATTGGCGAAGAAGTAGCGAGTACGCTTACGGCGTCGCACACTCGTTGTACGATCGCAATCCGATAACGGGCAAACAGAATGGAGATCCCATCGCCGATTGTTTCGGGTTAATTAGTCGGCGAGACAGTGCGGTGTTGGCAGTCGCCGATGGCGTCAATTGGGGTGATTGACATAAGATTCTCTATTAAATAATCAAAATAAAAATTGAAATATTAATCGATTTATAATAGGCGAGAAAGCTTGCATCGCCGCTAAATCAGCCATCCACGCGTCATTGCACTACCTAAACACGACCCTATTCCACGATAGCACCCTCTTCATGCCCAGTCAATCGCACGACACCTTTGCCACCCTCCCAACCGCCCCAATTACGAACAGCAACATCCACCAAACGAAAGATGTGTTCGTCGCATTGCTGCGAGCGTTCCATTGTGCGCATGACTTGATCTTAGAGCGCGGGGGGATGTTAACCACGTTGACCGTGGCGGTGGTGTTGCCGGTGAAGGGCAGAAGTGTCATCGGGACCGGTGAGATGGACATAGACGATGAAATTGACGAGGACAGACGCACCGGCGGTGGCAGAGTGAGCAGTTTGGGGTGTGTTGGGGCGGGTTTGAGGGCGGGGGAGGTTGAGGCGTGGCAGCAGAGGTATGTTTGTTGCGTGTGCAACGTTGGGGATACGTTGGCGTACGTTTACAGCCAACGCGATGGGATTAGAGAGCTGACTAAAGGTGTGTAAATGACATTTTGTGTTAAAAAAATGTATTTGTTAGTATAATTATTTAAATTTAATTTTATGCTTTGGCCAATACTTTAAGCTGCATTCCATTTTTTATCCCATCGAAATCGTACAATTATTTCCAAAATTATGGTCATTTTTCTAACAAAACAAATGATTTCATCTCTCTCCCGCCTATTAGGATCTCACGATATAAACTGCAACAGAGATATGCGCGACGCGTTAGGTGCCCTTGGTCCTGTAGACGGCCACAATCCAGAGTTATCAAATCTCACGTTAAGTATAACGACCGTTCAAAGAGGTGACATAATTCTAGTAGCCAGTGATGGACTTACGGATAATTTCGATCCGAACGTCTGTAAATTCACAGTCAGCTCGAATTCGAGCAGTGTTGCCACCAATACAAACACCACAACTAGTTCAGTGAAGAAAAAAGATTTTGCGAATCAAAAATCTACTGCGGAACGTAAAAAATCGAGCGCAACTGCAATTAGTGCGAGTAGTTTACAAGGCAATATATCGGACGAGCGAAAACTGGCAACGTCTAAAGCGCTAGATGCGCCCATTGTATTGCAGGTTCCTGTAAAACCGCCGCGAAAGACAAAGAACTACATAGCGTTGAATAGGGACAGTGTCAGCAGCAGGTCGAGCGCGGAACGGGCCAGTGTTGCCAGTTTCGCCTCTAGTCAGAAGAGTGGTAGTAAAAGTTCGCTGGCGATGCCCGACGATATTAATAATCCGCTGATAGCGCAGTTTTTAAGTGATAATTCCATTCAGAAGCAGCAGGACAGTGCGAGAGAAAAGAACGCCAAAATGACAGATGTCACCAACGCTAAAACAAAAGGTGCTAATGTTAAACAGGTCATTCCTGTGCAGAAATCGATTAGTATGAAGACCGTTCCGCATCAGACCAAGAATATTAAACAAACTGGCAACAGTGGACAATCAACTCAAAAGTAAGTTCGAGCGAACACTTGTAAATTCTGTAACAACATTTTCCTTTGTTTTTTAATACATTTTCCCCGAATATTTTTTTGTTAATTGAAGCTAACACATCAACCTATATTTTTCCTTATTTGTTTAATCCAAATCGTTGAAAAATTTCACAAAAAAATCTTCGACATCGTTAAATTACAAGCTGTCTCTTAAAAATCGATTCTCTTTAGTCCGTCCACTTCATCTTCCATGGTTGCCGGATTTAGCTTTCTCCGCTCAAAGACTCTAGTGGATTTCCGTCCGCAAACATCCACTGTTGCCGCTTCGAACAGTAAATTGCAAATTGCGCGAAATAACGATGGCATTCCGTACGTAACACCACTGCAACGTTACGAACTGACGTTGCTCTTAATGGAAGACATATTGAAACGTGGCATCACTGGCAGGGACGAACAATGCGTCACCGCGAGGAAACTATGCCAGGAATTGTACAATTTCACTATAAGGTAAGTGGAAATATCAACGTTTTCTGACGTTTAATTATTGCTCTCGACATATTTGACGTTTATATTTAACATTTCACGTAATTAAACAATTTTGACGAGTATATGACGTTTCGTTGACATTTTTTTGGGACTCAGTTTGACGAATGCTAAACGTAAAATACTAGAGGAAGACTCTGACCTTTATTACAATCAACAAACAAACGCCGCCGATAACGCTGGCAACACTGCACCGGTGGGGGGCGGCGGAATTCTAGTTGAACTGGGTGCTCTGGAACGTAAAGCGCGCCGTAAGAGGGCGCTGGAACGTGTACAGGCACTGCCTGGGAAACTGGATCATGTTACAGTTGTAGCGTGTAATGTGGGAATGTGGTAAATAGAATTGAATGGGTAATTTTGGAATGGAATGGAATGGTGGGGTTTTTTAATGATCAGTTTATGTAAAGTGGTATGAGAGAGCATTTTCATGATTTTGAATTGTATTTGATGATAGGAAAAATAGCGTTCGGTATTATTTTTCATAAATTTGATATTTTTCAATTAAATTTATTGCGCACTCTATATAAATCTGCAAAAGTCAATGCAATGCATTGTGGGTAGTTCAAATGCCTTTTTGTTTTCTCGACTAGCGTCAGTGAAGATTGCAAAATTGTGCTCCACAAATTCTCATTTTTTCCACTAATTAAATCACTTTCCTGATTTATAATTTGTCGATAATTTAGCACAACAAAGTCCCTACTTTACGATTTACTATATGCACACAACGCGCGCGTTGTATTTAACGTATAATATGACATCCCAATAAAAAACACCGATTTAAGGTTAGGGCGTGCATTAAATACCGGGCATATTGACGTTGTTTGCTGATTTAAGTAATCAAATCGATTATTTTCGTCGAGTAATTCGATATTATTCTGAAGATAGAAACAGTAAATTTTGGGTGTTACAAGTTTTGCTGTATGTGGAAGTTGAAATGGGACTGAGAAGTCGATACCGGTTTTTCGTTTGGTAAGCTCTTATAAAATACTATTTTCTAATCCAATTAACAGCATTCAAATCGTGAAATCCTTTACAAAGGCAATGATTAAAATATTTCTAATAAAAACGCTATTTTTCTATTTGTATTGTCAATTATACACGCAATTATTTTATTAATTTAAAATATATGACATTGAATATCTTTACTCTTTCATGTAACTGTTTTCTTATAAGTATTGGATGATCCATTTAGAAACAATTGAAAATTATATTCAATTGTGAGGCCATATTTATTTAATAATTCCCAAATGAATTATTATTTTGGGCTATTTACCATAATATAAGTATAGAATAATTAAGGGCGATAAAAGATGGCAACGAATTAATTAAAATTAAAAATTAATTCTTGCCTATTTTGCTCATTCTTATTTTTACATATATTATTTACAACACAATGCGTTCTCCTTTCAAATAACCCACAAAAGCGTATAAATTTAAAAATCATGTTTTCAACGGTATTTGTCCAAAAAAGAAACCTCTTTCGTTTCCTTATAAAAAATATAGCTACCTACATAATTTTTCTCTGCAAAATAAAATGAATTACGTTATTGAGCGTTTCTGGACCCAAAATGTCAAAAAATTGACATTTTAGTGAAACTTCTGACATGGTTGTCTTTTGTGCTCGTTGTTTGTATGACAGCGTTGTCAGTTCTGCTGCTATTTTCTATTAAGCTATTTACTTTATCAAAATATACCTCCACATTAAAGCAGAAATAAAAACGAATTTATGATATATAAAATAATATATTTACAATCACAGGTTTATTATGAATAAATAAAAATTAATTTTCGTTTGAAAATTAAAAAAAAAAAATTACGTGCAACAGAATTTTTAGGCTAGCTAGATTTTATCAAAATATAATAAAAAGTAATATTAAAATAAAATATTTTTGCCAATTTACATACGTACTATTAAGACTCGGAATATATTTATACAAGCAAAGAAAATTAACTCTATAAAACGAATGGTGCAATATAATTATATTAAAATACATTAAATAGAACATCACGTAATAATTTAATACGCATTTAAATAAATAATAATTTAGGTTCATACAGACTGATTTTAATTAACAATTTTTATACTTGGTTTTTAAAAATAATCGCTTAACATTATACAGGCTGATTGACTTGTGAGGTTCCCTACATTTAGACCCATTATTAGTTAAAGAGTCCGCAATCCTAAAGATTGGTTGGAAACAGCACGCCATGCCGATCTATCCTGAGCTAATCCCTTCATCTCCCTATAGCTATTCATCTCAACGTCTTCAACTATCTGACTCACATACTCCAATCTAGGCCTACCTACCCCTCTCTTTCCCTCCACTCTACCTTCTATGATCAATTGCATAATCCCCCCATGCCTAAGAATATGCCCTACTAATCTGTCTCTCCTACGCTGTAACACTCTCCAGATACTTCTCTTCTCCCCTACTAACTCTAGTACAGCTTCATTTGTTACTTTATCTTCCCAACCAATCCTCATCATCCTCCTATAACACCACATTTCAAGTGCTTCTAATCTATTATGTGTTTATCAAATTATAAACATGCTTTTATTGTCTAGCCATTGTAATTTTGTGTGATAGCTTCAATTTAACAATTATTTGTATTTAGATATCAATTTTTCGGATAAAAATTTTAATTTAGTATCTTTCCTATCCAATTATGCTAGTTGTATTTACAGTACAAATTTGTTTGACCATATTATTGATATTTCGTTGTTATTATGAATGTGTTGAATCTATTAATATGAAATAAATCCCAAGAAGTAAAGTGATATCTCGACAATAAATATTTTTTAAACGACAATTTGTCCCACATTCCAATATAATAACGATGTATAAAAGATACATGCATATCGAATTACATTTACAAAAATAATAAACAGAACAGAAACAACAAAATTTATTAAATGTAAGTAATAATAGCACAAAAGAAATTTATTTGTGGCTTAAACTTAAATTTTATTTATGCTTCATAAACCACATTTGTTTCTCCGCCTCATTGTTGACTCGAGCCACTCGTTTCCTTTTCTCAACCATCTTCAGGCCATCAAATTTGCTCTCCAAATCATCTCGTTGAAATTCTACAATTTCATAAAACTCCCCACATTCGAAAACCCTTCCCACTGTCCTATCATCAATTCCCACATCTCCCCCAACCTGTTTCCGCCCAAAACCTTCATTAACCACCTTAATTCTCCCATCTATATTCCCTTTTTGCCGCACGCACACTTCCCGGTTTGCTTTGGCCAATTTTAATTGATTTCCCAGGTGTTTTATTGCCTGTTGCGGCGTTAAACTTATCTTGTTGTCTCCGATTGTAAGAAAGACTTCGCCGGATGTGACTACCTGTCCTGGGAGTGCGAAAGTGTCTTCGATTCGGAGGATAGCGTTGATTCTCGGGTGCTCGGTGAGGGTTCGCAGGTTGTTTTCGGTGGTTTTTATGGAGAGTATTTTGTTGTCTATGCTCTGTAGCGTTGAATCGGTGTCTGCTAGTAGTTTTTGTAAATAATCCGGGCCCTTTTGCGTTGAGAAATCGTTTAAATCGGTCATTTTGTTAGGTAGTTACGCGAAACGATTATTGAGGTTATGTCATTTTGTGCTATGAAATCTTTGACGTTTACCATTTCTTTGTTTAATATTTCGTTATCGTACATTGAGTAATGAATACAATGATTTATTGCTAGGGTGGCCAACCAGCGGCCCGCTGAATGTCTACTTGTGGCCCGCGGAGCATATGCACACATTTTTTTCTTTCGTCTAACTCTAATCTAATAAATATGTTTAATTCTCATTTTTGTTATATCTTCATAAAAAACACAATATTTCTTGTTTGCTTTGAATAATAAAAGAAATTTTGTTGTACGGCCCGGTAGGAAAACTCATTTCTAAAATCTGACCCGGCTGCTGAAAAGGTTGCCCAATCATGATTTATTGCTAATACAGCGATAAGGTTATAGTGTCTATTTCTAGATAACTACACAGTTTGTTGTAAAACGTAAAATCAACGAATTCGAAACGATTAAAAATGGCGTGGACGAATTATCAAAAGTTCTTGGCCCTTGTAATGGTTGTAACTGGAAGTATAAACACCTTAAGTACAAAGTAAGTTCCCAATCTTTCGATATTGCATAGGCGATTCGCTAATTTCGCTCGTACTTAGATGGGCCGATGGCATAGAATCGACAAATTCGGCCGGTGAAAAGCGTAAATTCAATCATCCGTTCTTCCAAGCGACGTGCATGTTCTTCGGGGAGTTTTTATGTTTCGTTGTCTTCAAAGTATTGTATTACATCTTCAGCAAACACGGGGTGCGTTTAGATAGTAATATTTTATACGAAAACGGCTATTTATTTATTGTTACGTTTGTGTCGGTAGGATGGTAGGGAGAATGTGCACAATCTCACGCGGGGAAATCGAGATTTCAGCCCGTTTATTTTGTTTCTACCGGCGTTATGTGATATGACCGCTACCAGTATTATGTATGTTGGTCTTAACTTGACTTTCGCGTCCAGTTTTCAAATGTTTAGAGGTAAAATGCGATTTAAAACATGTTTTTTTTTTATGTAACGTATTACGCCTTTATTAATATATACACCATAAAAGCACAGTGATTATAACAAGCAACTCATTTTGAGCGAATCTCATTAAATATGCATATTTATCTTAAAAAAATGTATTTTTGGTAGGATCTGTAATAATCTTTGTGGGATTCTTATCCGTTGGATTTCTCGGCCGGATTTTGGGTAAAAGACAATGGTCTGGTATCAGCCTAGTTATTCTCGGCTTGACAGTCGTCGGCCTCGCCGATTTTATGACAAAAGCCTCGGATTCTGAGGCGCTAGATAAGAACAGCATTATAACCGGAGATTTGCTGATTATCATAGCGCAGGTGATAACCGCGATACAAATGGTGGTCGAAGAGAAATTTGTATCCGGATTGGATATTCCACCTTTACAGGCCATCGGTTGGGAAGGTACGCGGTTTGAAGTAACCAGTGTGGGGGGGTATATGATGATTTTATTGTGCTTTAGGAATTTTTGGTTTCGCCGTTTTGGCACTGTTGCAAATTCCATTCTATTTCATACCGATTGGTCCGCCGTTTAGTAATAATCCTAGAAATGTCGTTGAAGATGCCGTAGATGCCTTAATACAAATTGGAAATAATTGGCAACTAGTTTTCGCAATTTTAGGTACAATTGAAACGCGCATAATTATTTATTACTTTGTCATATATAAGAAGATTAATATATACAATTTGTAGGAACAATAATTTCCATTGCCTTTTTCAATTTCGCTGGGATAAGTGTGACCAAAGAAATGTCGGCAACAACGCGCATGGTTTTAGACAGTGTAAGGACTATCGTAATATGGGTTTTTAGTCTGATGTTTTTGGATCAAACGTTCCAATGGCTACAGGTAGAAAAAAAATCGTTTTGTAAAGAAATACATTTATTTCCCCCCATTTTATTGTACACCTCTTATGTTTTTTTTTTTTTTACATCACTATATTTACTCTTGATTTGGCACGTAATCGCGAAACCTGACACCGCTGTAATTAATTTGAAGTTTTTCCTCACCTGTCTTTCGTTAATCCTCATATTTTGACATGTACTATTCTATGACATATGTCATCCGCTATCCGTCATTTCGTTTGTCTCTTCAATTGTCATTTGTCCACTGTCATATCCCAAACCAAACAACCTTCTGTCACGTCTGCTGTCCTTCCTTTTCCAACGTTGTTTTCTGATAAAAAAAAAATCTTAAACTGACACAAAATACGTGCGCTAGTTGTTGGGCTTCGGTAGTCTTCTCGTTGGCATGTGTCTGTACAATGGGATCACGTGTGCCGGTGTGACGGTGCGCGTGCGCACTTGGTACATCAACAATCGCTACACCCAACTGTCCGAGGGCGATGTGATTGTCAATCGGGCAGCCGACAGTGTAGAACAAGCTACTGGTAGTAATGTCGGCGCAGAGGCGTAATATATAGATTTATTATTATTTTTACTACAGGTTTTATATATATTTGAACGTTGCCTGTGGGTTTGGTTACGGTGAACAGTTTTGAATTTGACAGGTGCATAAATTGTCAAATTGACAAAAGTAATGTTTTAAAAGAAACTTCATTTTAATTAAGTTAAACGTTAAAAAAATATATTTGTCAATTTGTCATTTTATTTATACCTTTATTTCAAGCACAGTAATTGTTTATTATATCATTGATTATATATTGATTATTATTGAGATATCTATAATGTATTGTCTTTTCGAATTTTTTGTTTTTTGACATTTGATAGTTTAGCTGTCAAATATATTTTTTCAAAAAATTGTAGCTGCGGCGAATAATTTGTTGCAACAATTTCATGGATATGTGATTATTTTCGATTGATATTACAATAATTCATAATTTTATATAAATAAAAAATCTTATTACAATCAATATATCAATATAAAGACTATTTATATATATATACAGGATGTTCCACTTGGAACGGAATATATTGCGTTATTTAAAATATGTCTGTTAATAATACAAACATATTTTGGGACAAAATATATTAATTCTCGAACCGTTCGATATACTCCTAGCAAGGATAAGTATGTGATAAAATAATTGTTTGTGCAAAACAAAAATTTTGATTTTTTTTGTGAAAGGATTCGCTTTTGTGTACGATGCTTTTATATTCTTGCAATTCGTAAGTAAATTTTCCAATTATATTTTGTTATGATCCGTTATGTCGGTAGCTGCCACAGGTGTGTTATTCTGTATGAAAACGGGGACAAACGGGATTTCGAAATACGCACCTAACATTGAGTTAAACCATTATTATCACCCAACAATAGTTTTCAATATCGGATTTATTTGATTCGTGCCTGTCTAATATAGTTGTCAAACTTGAATTTCATTTATACAATATATACACCTATGCGTGATAGTTTCTTTTTACAAATATTCACAATAGTAGCATAAAAAAATGGCGTGGACTAAATTCCAATTTACCATTGTTATTATGATGGTCTGTACGGGCACATTGAACACCGTCGCCGCAAAGTAATCAAACGCATCGTCCCATAAATTGTTCTTGATCAATTCGAATATGTATATAATGCCAACGTTCTTTTAGATGGGTTAGTTACCGGATGGGGAATTGCAAAGACGGGGAAAAGCGATATTTCAACCATCCATACCTTCAATCCGCTTGCATGTTCATTGGCGAAATGATTCTATTAATTGTTTACAAGTTATCATATTTCATCTGCGAGAAAAAAGGAGTAAGTTCGGTTAGTTAGTTAATGAGTCCGCAATCCTAAAGATTGGTTGGAAACAGCACGCCATGCCGATCTATCCTGAGCTAATCCCTTCATCTCCCTATAGCTATTCATCTCAACGTCTTCAACTATCTGACTCACACTCCAATCTAGGCCTACCTACCCCTCTCTTTCCCTCCACTCTACCTTCTATGATCAATTGCATAATCCCCCCATGCCTAAGAATATGCCCTACTAATCTGTCTCTCCTACGTTGTAACACTCTCCAAATACTTCTCTTCTCCCCTACTAACTCTAGTACAGCTTCATTTGTTACTTTATCTTCCCAACCAATCCTCATCATCCTCCTATAACACCACATTTCAAGTGCTTCTAATCTACGCTTCTCTTCCTTTCCTATAGTCCACGCCTCACACCCGTACAGTGCTACACTCCAAACATATACCTTCAGTAATCTTTTTCTAATACCCAAGTCAATATTTGATCTTAAAATCTGTTCTTTTTCTACGAATGCCTTCCTACCCTGTGCTATCCTACACTTTATATCTACCTTGCTTCGATTATCTTTTGTGATTCTACTGCCTAAATAACAAAAATCTGACACTTCTTCGATTCTATTATCTCCTATTATGATCCTCATTTTTCTACTGCATTCCTTTTTGTCACACCTCATCACTTTAGTTTTACCTATATTTATTTTCATGTTAAAATCCCTAGTCAATACTGCCTGCATACCATTCAATACCCCTTCTAATTTCTTTTCGCTTTCTTCCAATATAGCTATATCGTCGGCGAATCTCAGCATATATATTTTCTCTCCCTGTACATTCACACCTACACTATACTCTTCTTTTACTTTGTTTATTGCATCTTCTATATATAGATTAAATAATAACGGTGAGAGTGTACATCCCTGCCGAACTCCCTTCCCTATTTTTGCTACCTCTTCTTCCCCCTCAATTCTAACTAAGGCAGTTTGGTGTTTATATAAATTAAAAATTATTCTCCTATCCTTATAATCTATACCCGTTTCTTTTAAAATTCTAAACATTATGTCCCAATCTACATTGTCAAATGCCTTTTCTAAGTCTACAAAAGCTATGCAAGTTACCTTTCCTACCCTATTTCTTTTTTCTACTACCGTTCTTAGTGCTAGAATCGCCTCCCTCGTCCCTCTGTTTTTCCTAAAACCAAACTGATCTTCTCCTAGCCTTTCCTCTACTTTATTTTCTAATCTCCTATAAATAATCTTTAACAATATCTTCGATGCATGTGATAGTAGGCTAATGGTCCTATAGTTCTCACACAAATTAGCTCCTATTTTCTTCGGCATTGTTACTATTCTACTACGCTGAAAATCCTGTGGTACTTCTCCCTTCTCATATATTTTACAAACTAACCTGTATAATCGCTCCTGCATTTTTTCCCCTGCGTGTTTTATTAATTCGGCTGGTATCATATCAATCCCCGCTGCTTTGTTATTCCGTAAATCATTTAATGCTCTATGAAACTCTGACCTAAGTATGCTAGGACCTAAGTCATCCTCATCTATCTGTTCCACATTTTCTAGCTCCTCCATGTCCTGCCTACCTTTATATAAATCTTCAAGATACTCCTTCCATCTTCTAGCTTTTTCCTTATTTTCTGTGAGTTCCTTACCCTGCTTATCACATATAATGTTACCCTTTGGTTTTACTTTAGAAAAATGTGACTTAATTTTCCTGTAGCCCAAATCTACTTTACCTCTTCTCATATCCTCCTCAATATCCTCACAATTTCCTTTTATCCACTCTTCTTTCGCTAGCTTGCATTTCCTATTAATTAAGTTCCTTAGTTCCTTATATTTTTTCTGTCCTGCTTCTGTGTTTCCAATTTTAATTTTCCTTCTTGCTTCTATCATTTTAACTATTTCTTCCGTGATCCATTCCCTCCTACCTGCCCTTTTCTTTGTGCCTAATACTTCATTTGCTGCTGTAGTTAACCCATTTCTGATTTCCCTCCATTCGCAATCTATGTCGTTCCTAGATGTTCCATTAGCCATGATTTCTACTTTCTGCTTGTACTTTTCACATACATCAGCTAATTTTAACCTATCGACATCTACTCTGACCTGTTTAGACTTCTGTAATTTCTTGAATTTGACCTCTGAGTCCAGGACTACTAAATTATGGTCACTATCAATTCGGTTAAACTCGGATTATTTCATATAGTTTATTCGGAGGTCATTTTCAAAGTGCCCCTCTTTCGATGTGTAGTTTTCTAATTCTTGCTTTCACCAGCTGGTTTGTGTTCAATTTCTTTACAATTTTACAAATTACATTTTCTTAGTACGATTTACAAAAGAGCCCCCTGACACGCGGAAATAAAGATTTCAATGTGTTTATTCTGTTGGTGCCCGCTTGGTGTGACATGACGGGTACCACGTTAATGTTAATTGGCTTGTTCCATACATACGCATCAAGTTTCCAAATGCTTCGAGGTGAGAATCTTAGTTCTTGTGGTACTGTCTAATACTAAATGTATCCCAAAAAGAATTTGTAAATAACATTTTCTTACGTTTCTAGAAGTATTCTTGCTGCTTTGAAATCGTTTTATTTTTTTATTTTTAATTGTTTTGCTGACCGTTTGTTAAGGTTCCCTTATCGTATTCACGGGACTGCTTACGTTATTTTTCCTAAAACGTGCCTTAAAATGGAAATCGTGGCTTGGAATCGTAATAGTGATCATTGGATTGCTTCTGGTTGGCTTGGCAGATTTTATTATAGGTGGAACTGATACCACAGGGTAAATTTTAGCCTCCAAAACCTAAACTTGCACCAATTCGGCTTATATAAGAAACGATTGAAAGTGTAGGTACTCAGTTGGTAGAATAATTTTGGGCGATTCATTGATAGTTGGCGGCCAATTAATTGTCGCAATACAAATGGTATACGAAGAGAAATTCGTCAAAGAGTATGATATAAATGCTTGTCAGGCGATTGGTTGGGAAGGTATGAAACTGTTTTTCGTAACGATGACTCCATCTAAACTTGCTGATTGTTTAACAACCTTTGACCATTTCTCTAATCTTTTCTTTCGCGTTTTCTGAAGAAATAACGCTTCTTTATTTCATTACAAATAATAACAGTATGACACAATTATTCCAAGGTATTTTTGGTTTTATTACAATAACCATCTTGCAAATACCAATGTACTGGATCCCAGCTGGTGATTTCAGCGATAACTCCAGAGATGTTGTGGAAGATGCACCGGAAGCTTTTGTCCAAATGGCAGATGACAATATGATTATATTATTGCTATTTGGTAGGTGCTCTAGTTCATATCCCATTGAGTGGTGTTTAGTTTGAAGGTTTCCGTTTAAGTGTACTTAATTTCCGTGTGCTTCTTCAACTTTTCCGGGATCAGCATAACTAAGGAACTGTCAGCCACAACGAGAACCGTTTTGGATTCGGTGCGGACTTTCTTTATTTACTTATTTAGTCTGTTCTTCTTCAACCAGAAATTCCATTGGCTTCAAGTAAGTCGTCGGCCAGTTGGACGCTCTTGGAAAGTATCGAGTAATCGTGTTGGGCTGTTTAGATTTTAGGTTTCATTGCACTATTGATTGGTATGTATTTGTACAACCACATTCCTATCAGTTGGTTGACTAAGTGGTTCAAAAAGTCCAAAGATGGTGATCTAAACGAAGGAACGAATGATGGTCGTCCTAATCAATTGTCCAGTGTTTAATAAAGATTGTTTGTCTACTTGATTGATTGTTTTATTGTGTATTAATGTATATACAATTGTGCTACTGCCAAGAATTACCATCTGTCGATGAAGAGGTCCCCGAGGAAGGCGAGGAAGATGAAAAGAAAATTAATCAACTTTAGTATTTGATCCATATATATTTTTTTTTTCTACGGTATAAAAATAAGCGGAAAATATATAAAACAATAGTTGGATTTCGTTTTGGTGTTACCATTCTAAAATTCCTGGCATATATTTGTCGATAAGGCCTTCGTAGTAAGGCCATAAGGCCTCGATGTCTGGCATTATCTCACTTTTAGTATACAGGTCATATTTGCTGTAATAAAAACGCGTGAAATATATATCAAACAAAATTTTCTTCAAGGTTCCCTTGTGGGGTCTTTACGATTCAATATATACATATACCATAGTAGAAGTATAGGAATATATAAAAAAAAAAACATTTGTTTCGCTATAAAATTGCTCGTTCCAATTTATGTCTTACTTGAAACAAAGCACCCATTTCTTCGTTTCCTCATCCTCCGTCGTCGTCAAATGTTGGTAATCCCCGCCAGAATGCCATGGGTAGAAGCTGTGATATCGGATAATGCGCAGCGCCTTTTCAGGCAGCGTCGATTTGTTGTGTTTTAGCACCCTATATAAATATTCGTCATGGCCCCAACTGATGGTCACGTTATTTAAGCCGCAGTTCGGGGGATACATGCCATATTTAGTGCTGAAATAATATATTAAAGTGGTACTAGAAAAAACGCAGTTTTTTCGGAAAAAAAGTACTTGTATTTTCTGTTTTTCCCATCGGGGTTGTCCACAAAACTAGTGTCCCTGTATACGATCGATGGGGCCCAATCGCAGCCCACCACAAACGTGTCTCCAACAACAGCCCATTGCGGTTCGTCATAAAAAGTCATTACCTAAAAAAAATTGTTTTTTTATGTAATTACCAGCGTACCTAAATTTTTTCAATAAAATTTTTCCTACGTACTTTTCCCAGATCGTGTATCAAGCCTGTCAAATGGAACCAATGCAAATCGGGATGATCCTCCCTTATTTTCTCTGCCGTTTGAAAAGCGTGCACGATATTCGGCATATCCACATCGGGATCAGACTCATCCACGAGGTCATTTAGTTTCTCTAGAGCGTCCTTTATGGTACTCTTGAAATGGGAAAAGGACAACCAATTCGCCATCTTCTCTGCAATGAAAAAAAAAAACATTCGATTTTTGATTCGGTATGTATAATTTAAACGCAACAATAATGTGTATCCAAAGAATTTATTATAATTTGATCCGACCTGACCTGAAAAATCGTTCTGATATTTTTTAAACGAACTTTATTATTGATCCCTTTCTATTGTACATTCCCTACAGATTTTTTTCTGATGAAAAATATGATTTTATATTTATAATACGACGATAATATAATATTTATAATATAATATTTCGTGAGGGATTATTATTTTTTGATCAAATCAATTTACCTTGTACGAACTGTACAGTTTGATTGGTGTGCATAGCTTTATATGTCAATCGGACCCTTTCTTTGATCGGGTCATTTTCATCCACGGTGTAGTCTCGGAATTTTTGAAGACCTTTTGCGGCAAACAAAGTCTCGGGTCTCAATAATTCGCTGGTGTCGAGTAATTCCACTGCATTCGGATTCTTAACACAAAAACATGTTTTTTCTTTTCGATTTTGTTAATTTGATTATTGAAAGTATTTTTGTTTACAAGATACGGAAAGATGGTTTATTTATCTGCGCCGTTGTTTGCAAATAAAAATATATATTAGATGTCCTTGATTTGATGTTTTATTTAATTTTCAATATTTGCAATATTTTAAGCGATTGTTTTTAATAAACAGCTTTTTATTGTTTTTATGAAATGATTTACCAAGCCATCTATCGCAAAATGTATGCTTGACCTTTTTATTACCAATGATTTTTATTTTTAATATCTTGTCGATTCGATTTATATTATTATTTATCAAAATTAGTGACCCAATCTATTTTTTTTAAATACCAATCAAAATTATGAATGCAATTTTTTTTTTATTTTATATAAAATATAAATAAATTGAAATTGGACTTACCAAAATTCTCATTTTTTTTTAAATCTTTGATTTGTCAAAAAAACGAAGATTGTATTAAGCGAAGTTATATTACGCTTTAACGTTTTAAACTGACTTTTCCAATCTACAGTTCGAACAATTTATACTTAAAATTATCATAAATATAGCCGATAATCTATTCAAAATTTTTTTGCTGTCGAAACTGCAAAAAATACAGAGAAATATTGCTGAATGTACTGAGCCTAATTGCGATTATCCAATTTTATTTATGCTTGAAATGTCGCAGGTAATACTTTAACTGATATGAATAAATAAGAATTTAATTTTCTTATCATTAAATTAAATGGCTGAAGTAATTATTTCGATACGCCAATGACGATCCAATGTACAGGATGATTTTTTAAAACATAATGTTTTAATAGAAATTTATATACTTTTTAATTTAAAAAATTATCACTACGGTGTTAAATAATAGTATAGAATATCACCCAAATACCGTAACTTAATGCTTGTTACGGTATTTGGGTGATATTCTATACTATACTTTTTTATATTCCATATTTTATATTTTTTATATTAGTTATCTATTTCCACAAACAAAAAATATTTTTTTATCTTATACATCAAAAAAACCGACCAATTGTTGCTTATTTTGATTACCATGTATGTATAATTTTTCATTTTCCTACCACAAATATGTAATTTCCATTAAACAGATTACAAATTTTAATTTGACCCGCTGATCTTCATTATCTCTTTAATTTACTTTTGTAAATTATATTTTGCTTTGCATTTGTTGGTTATTATTTGTGCGATTTGATTTATACCCGAAGAAATAATTAATAAATTAATGAATTTATTTTCTTGGAATATTACAATGTTAAATTAAAATTAAAACTTGCGAAATTTCAATTAATATAAATTAGTCAACATGGATTAAATACAAACTTTATATAAGATTAATTTTACATTTTTATTAATATTTTGTTGCGGAAAATAGATGGATTAAAATTAAAATTTATTGGAAACTTCTTTAACAATTGAAATGTCGTCCTTTTGTTTTGTCGTAGAATGGTTTTTCTTTTTATAATTAGCTGAAATAGAAAAAAAAAAAACATTAAATAATTGGAAATTACTACAAATCCATATTTTCCCATTAAAATAATTTTTTTTATAATATAATAGTTGTCTACATATTTTAAATACATATATATGTATTTAAAAAATGTATGTTTTATTATATTTCGAATTAACCACGGATCTACTTTTTGTTAATTCAGCTGTTAGAGAGCAGCCATATTGAGAAGCGCTGACGATTATTCATACGCCAGCGAAACTTCAAACTGTTTAGTTATGTCAGTATTTACGTCCTCAGTTTTTTTACAAAATTTACTAGTAAAAAGCGCGTTTCAATAAAAGAGTTAGTGTATTTCTTGAAGCGCCAAATTGGGGCTTTCGATTGATAGTATTCACAAAAGTGCGCGATTTAAATTAAACATTTGATCCGGAAAAGTATTTTTTTCCATTCGAGCAAAACATTGGTTATAATAAATAAACGGTAATAGGCGCCACCTATAGATCGACAAATGAATTTCACAGATTGTCAATGATATTGATCAATTTGATCTATTCTAACCTAAAATAGCTTAATTAATTCTAAACAAGATATTTACATTGCGAAAATCTCGCAAATAAAGTAATTTAGTGTCGTTTTTTGTAGATTCAAGTGAAAATGGACGAATTATGCAACGATAACATCTTATTACATGCGAACATAATTGGAAATTTATGTATGTATAAACGTTTTTGAAAAGATGTTGCTTACCAGATGTGAGTAATGTTATCGGTCCTTGAGGACGATGTGTTTTATCGTCCTTTGCGTACGGGGCCACATTTACCCCGTAGGAGACCTTATAAACTGGAAGAGGAATCACCGTGGAAGATACCGGAACCAGATCTGTGGTGGAAAATATTTAAGGGAAAGCGAAATGGTGAGTCCAGTTTTAAATACAAACATTTCTCGAATTTTAATATTTCTATATTGGTATTATAAAACGCGAATGAAGTGAAAAGAAAATATCTTATTTATTCTGCTATATTTTTAGAAGTCGAGTATTAAATTAGCGTATATTAGCAACTAATTATAAAGTGCGACAAAATAATTCAAACTCACCTGGTTCTAATTTCTTATTGTCGTTATATTTATACATTATCGGCTTGCATTCTATAAGAGCGAAATACACAAAAACCAACGCAATGGCAACGTTAAAATTGCAAGTACAGTCCATTTTTTGGTGGCGATGCAAAATTATTTGAGCGTCTACGCCGATGATTTTTTGTTCGTTTCAATGTTGTATGACATACTACCAGATCAAATTAGCATATATTCTCTTTAGATTCAAGATTAAATGGTTGGACAGATCAATTTTACGTACGTCTTTATTACTAGTTAAAGTGGAATATTATACTTGGTTGTTTGTAAATGACACTTTGCCATATACAAGTGAAAGTGAGAGGCGTGTTTTATGGTGATTCTATATAGATATGTACATGTGTTTTAGCGGTTTCCATACTTTGAACTTACGCTGTTCGATATTACGATTTTTTTATTTGCAAACTTGCACATGTACAATGAAATTTTTCTGCTGAAAATCTTTCCATTCTTTTGTACTTTAATATACAACGTCTCTCCCCCATTTCTTTCAATCACCACAAAGAATCGCCGAAGAAAAATAACAATGTAAAGTATTCTATCTTTTTTGTATTATTATTATAATACGTCAAGAACATGGAATCCTAGTGGTTGTCCATCATTATTTCATACAAAAATGATTACAATTACATTAGAAATGTCGTGTCTGTTGACCATTTCACTTCGAGCAACGCAAAGGGACTTACTTGGGATAGGGACAGGGACCGCTATGGTGTACGTATAGCCATGAACCTGCTATACAAGAACACGTATAATTTATTTATACAGGGTAGAAACTTAAGATGACAAAATATAATATAATTAAAAATAAAATCATGCGTCGCTCAAATCGGCCGAAGAACATATATTTTGCAAAGATATTCTTGCTACGTTTAGATATATGAAAAACATAATCGTATGTGTTGAGGTGACCAAGATATCGCGATAATCGTACCTTCTATAACCTCGTATTTCTAATTTTCAAATGGGAAGTCTTGTAAAGGTTATTTTTTTGGTATACGTATATAATTTTTTTGTTTAGCTATAGAACTGATATACTATACCCTGTATAGTGTCGGTATGATATCAGGGCGGGGGTTATCGTAAGGTAATTTTGGGGATGAAATTGACCAGTGTCATGCTACTGCAATAAAGACGACAGTTACCACAATATATTCCAATCTCAACACTTGTCCAAAATATACCGAATATTTAATAATTCACCCGTTTAATTATTATTTTTTCATTATTGCGCTTTTAAAATATCAAAAATTTACAATTTCCACAACGAATTTTTCGATGAAAATTACAAATATTATTTTGATGTGCGTTTATGTATGTACGCGGCAAGAAGCAACACTCAGTATATGTTGCTGGTGTTTCGGTGGCAAGTAACAAGTGGTTCCCTAAGAGAGGGGGATGGGGGGGGTTGTTGCTCCATAACAGATTATAATACCTCCAAATTGCACCAATAATAATTAAATATTAATGTAAAATACTGTAATTATGAATTACTTCTGACCGTAGTATTATATATAGGGGGTCATAATTATTTTTTGTGGTATAACAAGTGGAAGTTTAAATTTTATTGCATTAATAATGATTTGTATTGCAAATGTAAACTTTTATTTTTTTGATTATTACCACTGATGTTTTTAATCCAAAGAAACAGCCGTAAATATAATTTGATAGCAATGCTAAATATGTCATTTAATACTCATAATCCCCACGTACAATGCCGCAAAAACCTGAAAATCTGTAAAATCTAGTTTTCTATAAAGCCAACCCCCAAACCATTTTATCCACGTCTAATTATCCAGTTTAAATTTATCTCATTCCGGACATTACCCGAAACACTTTTTCTTCCTGTACGTTTAAATTTCATCATTTCCGCTCACATTTGATACGTGTAATTAGTACAAATTGCCCCCGCGTTTGGAGCGCTGCGGCGGCGCTATACTACACACCCACACCCTGCTTGGTGGATCGCGTGCGCCGCCGCCGCTGCCCCCCCCCCTCCCGGCAATTGTCTCGGGGACTAATTAATATAAATAGAGTGTTTGCATATGCAGATCGACCTCAAAAGCCGATCTTTATCTAATAAAGCGTATTATAAATGCGACTGCTGGTTTAAAATCTACCTGTACGCAAATGACAGTAGTTCAATTTGACATTCTTTGCGTAAATAGTTGAATCTTGTCGTTGCGTAAATAGTTCATTCTTGGAATTATTTGTGGATAGGTTTTGTTGTGATATCTTTACACTGGCGTGCGAAAGATTTTCTAAAGTGTAGGGAAAAAATGCAGGAGCGATTATACAGGTTAGTTTGTAAAATATATGAGAAGGGAGAAGTACCACAGGATTTTCAGCGTAGTAGAATAGTAACAATGCCGAAGAAAATAGGAGCTAATTTGTGTGAGAACTATAGGACCATTAGCCTACTATCACATGCATCGAAGATATTGTTAAAGATTATTTATAGGAGATTAGAAAATAAAGTAGAGGAAAGGCTAGGAGAAGATCAGTTTGGTTTTAGGAAAAACAGAGGGACGAGAGAGGCGATTCTAGCACTAAGAACGGTATTAGAAAAAAGAAAGAGGGTAGGAAAGGTAACTTGCATAGCTTTTGTAGATTTAGAAAAGGCATTTGATAATGTAGATTGGGACATAATGTTTAGAATTTTAAAAGAAACGGGTATAGATTATAAGGATAGGAGAATAATTTTTAATTTATATAAACACCAAACTGCCTTAGTTAGAATTGAGGGGGAAGAAGAGGTAGCAAAAATAGGGAAGCGAGTTCGGCAGAGATGTACACTCTCACCGTTATTATTTAATCTATATATAGAAGATGCAATAAACAAAGTAAAAGAAGAGTATAGTGTAGGTGTGAATGTACAGGGAGAGAAAATATATATGCTGAGATTCGCCGACGATATAGCTATATTGGAAGAAAGCGAAAAGAATTTAGAAAGGGTATTGAATGGTATGCAGGCAGTATTGACTAGGGATTTTAACATGAAAATAAATATAGGTAAAACTAAAGTGATGAGGTGTGACAAAAAGGAATGCAGTAGAAAAATGAGGATCACAATAGGAGATAATAGAATCGAAGAAGTGTCAGATTTTTGTTATTTAGGCAGTAGAATCACAAAAGATAATCGAAGCAAGGTAGATATAAAGTGTAGGATAGCACAGGGTAGGAAGGCATTCGTAGAAAAAGAACAGATTTTAAGATCAAATATTGACTTGGGTATTAGAAAAAGATTACTGAAGGTATATGTTTGGAGTGTAGCACTGTACGGGTGTGAGGCGTGGACTATAGGAAAGGAAGAGAAGCGTAGATTAGAAGCACTTGAAATGTGGTGTTATAGGAGGATGATGAGGATTGGTTGGGAAGATAAAGTAACAAATGAAGCTGTACTAGAGTTAGTAGGGGAGAAGAGAAGTATCTGGAGAGTGTTACAGCGTAGGAGAGACAGATTAGTAGGGCATATTCTTAGGCATGGGGGGATTATGCAATTGATCATAGAAGGTAGAGTGGAGGGAAAGAGAGGGGTAGGTAGGCCTAGATTGGAGTATGTGAGTCAGATAGTTGAAGACGTTGAGATGAATAGCTATAGGGAGATGAAGGGATTAGCTCAGGATAGATCGGCATGGCGTGCTGTTTCCAACCAATCTTTAGGATTGCGGACTCTTTAACTAACTAGGGCAAGGTAACCTTAATAAAAAAACGCATAATAATTTTTATACGTAACATCCTATATAAAATATGGATAAGCTAATATAGTGGTGAAAAAAATACACTTACTTCCTATAAATTGTTTAATTTCAATGGGGTGGTGGGAGTTTGGGGGGTTTGGGGAGGAGGAGGAGGAGGAGGAGGAGGAGGAGGAGGAGGACATGCAGAGTATTTGTGTAAAGAAGCGGTTGATTGAAATGTGTAAAGGCAAGATGCACTTGCCCTTATCTCATGTCTTGCACGTAATGTGCATCATGTGTGTGTATGGTATATATGTGTGAGTGTTTGTTTCGGTAAATATTTAAATGAAATTGTGTCTGAGATTTCTGCTTTCATCTTTGTAACAGCGCCTGTGGCAATAGATTTGGCGTATACATGCCAGAGTCAGTTTCTGTACACCGAGGGTGCATTGGGATAGGAATTTCATCCCCTTGTATATACCTGGTGTAATGCCATGTCTATAGTGGTACGACGAAGAAACTACACTTATCTTTGGTTATACGGATTCATCGATTTATTGAGGGTTTTTGCTCGTAAATATTTGGTTAATTATCCAATAAATCGTTATTAAAAATATATATTTAATTACTCTTCTAATAAATTATTCACGTGGCCTTATAAAATGTACTCAACAATTTTCCCCATCACTATTTCGAAATGCGCACCAATATGAATAATCTAAATTCTTAATTAATTTCCTTTGCTGGCTTCTTCAATCAAAACCAAATGTTCCATCAACTTTTTTGTTATTATTGTTAACCTACTAAATAGCACCGGGTTCAGTATGGATCCCTGTAGAACCCCCACCCGTGATTGTTAGATTATAAGCCCGGCTCTTTATACGCCGGTGTGTATAGAGATGGATGATTTTTAAGCTGCTTGCGCACCTTTTTATTGTTGTTGTGGATTGTGGAAATGTCGGTGGGGTGTATAAGAGATGCTGCGGAGGAGTGTATAAGGGATAGAGCTATTCCTCGGATTACACTACAATTTTTTTTTTGTTATCCTAGTTTTCGCATAAGTTATAGAGCTGGTTTTCTGTGTGATCTTACGCGATGAACTGAAACTATATCTGTATCACAAGAATGCGTTAAAATAAAAATATTTGCCAAGAGAAATATATATTTCGAAATAAATAAATAGATAATAAAAAATACGGTACATGACAATTTGCATAACATTTTACTCAATGTAAATATTCGTATGATGACGTGTGCAGTATTTAAATGTCTGGCATACATGGTGCGCATGTGTCATACAGCCATCCACCGTTGCCATATCGAATCTAAATGCAGATTTTTATAGAAACATTAATAAAAAATATTTCCATAAGTGTAATAACACAGATGCTTATGATTGTATAAAGTATCACTCAAATGCGCATTTCGACGGTTAGGCCCTAATCTTCAGTAGCACAATTGCATTTGTCTTACGGATTTTTTTGCTGTAGATAATTAAAACGGCTTTTCTTATAAATAATGTTAAAAATCGTTAAAAAAAAATCAATTAATACTATTAGATTTTTTTTTTTATCAGAAATAATGTACAGCTGAAGCATCTGTATCTATTTTAGGGATTGTTTACAGTTTCAGTATTTGCAGTATTACACAACGTATGTAGTATACATATATATATATATATAACGCGGTGTTGCCATATAGTCTGCATTAGGTACAGAAGCAGAGTGGATCGCCTCGGGGTAGATCTGTTTTTGCTCTGTGTGCTAACAGAATATATATGTCCATCTGTCTGTAGCGCCATCTGTGTGCGTGCAATTTGCGCAATTCTCATTTTCGTTAATAACTTCACTCTTTAGACAACCTTCTGTATATCTATATACACAGTGTTCACTACTTGTATAAGTAAAATTGGAAGAAAAAAAAACTGTTGGCTTTAATCAAATTTAATGAATGTAATTACTCTCTGCTGTTAGATTTCAAACTTATTTCAAATTTCAAATAACTTTTCCATTTCGCCGATATATCTATTTTTCTATGATATGGATCGTATTTACAAAGCAATTCATCCAGGTATCGTGGATATATTATTAGTCACCCTGTATATATGTACATATATTTTGTGACCCTCCCTTTCTGATACGCTGAATTAAACAATAAAGGATCCGCCAAAAAAAATATATTTAATATCAAAAAAAACTCGTGATATCTGCTGTTTTTTTATGAAATACGCTATTTATATCGTTCAAAGCTTAAGATTTTATTAATTTAAATTACTTTATGATGTTTGTTCTTTTTTTCTTCTTTTTAAGCTCAATTGCTGTCATTTGTATTCTCATTTTTGACATGATGTTTTTAACACACTGTTCTTTTTTGCACACAAAGTAAGGTATTGTGTATTTTTTTATTATTCATGTTTTATATAAATAAAAAATATATTACTTCAACTAGCAAAGAAAACTAAAAATACGAATTTTCTTCTACAACATATATCAATAATATTTTTTAATAACCGGTAATTGCCTAAAATAAATAATTGTTTGTAAATATCATTTACCAGCTCGATGCGCATTTCGTAATCTAATCTCCAATCACCAGCGTTTCTTTATAGGATTGCTATAAAAGGGGTCTTCTTTATCGACTGACGATGTGGGTTTATTATTCAAAATGCGCATCTACTTTGTAAATGTACATATTTTTGTTATATGTTGCTACATGCAATATTGTTGACTATTTACTGTGGTGTACAATCAACAAGTTTCGAACGTATTTACGGCGGAAAATTCTTGTTTTATTGCGAATTTCCGTGTGTTTATAAAATACTATTCACATTTACCGAATATTGAAAATTGAAACTGAAAATATACATTTAAAGAGCAAATGCACAGGCCAACATATGATATGTTGCTATACAACAACAGGTATACGTATATACAGGGTATAAATAGCTTGGTATTAGAGATTAGAATCTTGGTAGGAAAATTTAACATTTGTATACGTATAAATTTCAATCAACAAAAAAATATCATTCTTAAGGAGGCGGTTTATTATTTTGTTAATTTTCTATGAAAATATAGCGTGATTTGAGTCAAGATTTGTTTTTACAGGGTAAAAACATTAATAAAGATTTATGTTAAGTAGTGACAGATTCTTACGGACTTAGCTTTGTTAGTTATTTAAATTTAAAATCTTAAATTTGAGCTTTTTTTTTGTCATATCAGAAACTTACATCACTGCGCGCAATTTTTATTTAAAAAATTACTAAACTCAGAAATTATAGAAACACTTTTCAGGATAGAAATGAAAATATTATACTTTTTGGCACATTTTCCATGTAATATTAGATTAGAAATTGATGGATCGGTAAGTTCGTGATTGACCTATCGAAAAATAGATGGCGCTTAGGAGCAATCATCATAAAATACACTAAAAAGCATTTGTTTGGTTAAATTGCAGTTTGCGCATTATATATTCATCCTGTACATAATAAAGACAGAATATTATCAGGACAGAGATAGATTACGCTGTTATCGCCTCCGGTTACTATTAATTCCACCCCTTATCGAATATATATTGTACAAAATATCCCCGAACCCAATAAATGTCCGACTACGCGGAATAAAATAAAATAAAATGACCGTCGCGTGCACAAAAACCGCACAAGACCGAACAAATATTATGACATTTGCAACGTTAATTAAATACCATATGTACAATAATAATAATAATAATAATATGGAATCTATGGGTTTTTGATCAAACGATTTTTTTTCGCTTTTAAAATAACATTAATAAAATATGTCACTCTCCAAATATACATGCTCGGGCCCTTTGAATTAAAAATTAATATTTTTATATATGCGAAATCAATTCGTGTGTAAATTGATAAATTGTTACTTTTATTAAACATCCTGTACATATATATTTTAATAAAATAAAATAATATAAAATTGTAATCAAATCAAAACCAACTTCTATACTTTATTGGCGAAACATATAAATACAATTAGATTATATATATAGCCATTGAAAATATTTCACTTCGAGTGAATATACCGCGTTACGCACAAATTAATTTAAATAATGTTTTACAAATTTTACATAATGTTTAGAATTTTAAAAGAAACGGGTATAGATTATAAGGATAGGAGAATAATTTTTAATTTATATAAACACCAAACTGCCTTAGTTAGAATTGAGGGGGAAGAAGAGGTAGCAAAAATAGGGAAGGGAGTTCGGCAGGGATGTACACTCTCACCGTTATTATTTAATCTATATATAGAAGATGCAATAAACAAAGTAAAAGAAGAGTATAGTGTAGGTGTGAATGTACAGGGAGAGAAAATATATATGCTGAGATTCGCCGACGATATAGCTATATTGGAAGAAAGCGAAAAGAATTTAGAAAGGGTATTGAATGGTATGCAGGCAGTATTGACTAGGGATTTTAACATGAAAATAAATATAGGTAAAACTAAAGTGATGAGGTGTGACAAAAAGGAATGCAGTAGAAAAATGAGGATCACAATAGGAGATAATAGAATCGAAGAAGTGTCAGATTTTTGTTATTTAGGCAGTAGAATCACAAAAGATAATCGAAGCAAGGTAGATATAAAGTGTAGGATAGCACAGGGTAGGAAGGCATTCGTAGAAAAAGAACAGATTTTAAGATCAAATATTGACTTGGGTATTAGAAAAAGATTACTGAAGGTATATGTTTGGAGTGTAGCACTGTACGGGTATGAGGCGTGGACTATAGGAAAGGAAGAGAAGCGTAGATTACAAGCATTCGAAATGTGGTGTTATAGGAGGATGATGAGGATTGGTTGGGAAGATAAAGTAACAAATGAAGCTGTACTAGAGTTAGTAGGGGAGAAGAGAAGTATTTGGAGAGTGTTACAGCGTAGGAGAGACAGATTAGTAGGGCATATTCTTAGGCATGGGGGGATTATGCAATTGATCATAGAAGGTAGAGTGTTGGGAAAGAGAGGGGTAGGTAGACCTAGATTGGAGTATGTGAGTCAGATAGTTGAAGACGTTGAGATGAATAGCTATAGGGAGATGAAGGGATTAGCTCAGGATAGATCGGCATGGCGTGCTGTTTCCAACCAATCTTTAGGATTGCGGACTCTCTAACTAACGCACAAATTAATATAAATTTTAATAATGCACGACGCATAATGTCACAATTTCAATATCTCTCTACAGTCCGCAAAGTGTCAATGTTAGTTTGACTGTCAGTGTTGGTTATTATTTGTCCACGTGATCGTCGAAACAAAGGACAACTGTCATTGCCTATGTCATTTATGACGTGTGTGTAAATCTTTCACTGTAGCGTATACAAGATCACACAATGTTATTTGATAATTTCGCTAAATGAGCGTTTTTAAATATTTTTAGTTAATTATTTAATTCATAAATCCAAGCTCAAAAATTGTATTATGGATTGTTATTAAATCCCAGTTATTTCATATGCCAAAAAAGCAATATTCTTGGGTTTTTTAAATCATTTTATGAATTCTATTTATTTTTTCGAAAATTATCTTTTATACTTCATCCTGTATAATATTATATTACTACCTGAATATTGTTATAGATTACCAGCAGAGTTTGAAATTTGGTAAATCTAGAGCCGACAAATTGAACTAAAGCGAAATAAGGAAGTATAATTAAGGGTTTGAGATGGAGGTAGTTCAATTTTCCTCGTCCATTTTTTTTGCCTGCCAAACAAGCAATGGAGACCAATAAGTACGATGTTGCCAAACAATTGAACGAAGCTAGGCTTTATCCCAATCCCTTCTGTGCACGAGCCACGGTAGACACATCTTGAAAGTGGATGATATGACGGTGTTGTATATGTATGTAGGCTAGCGTTCGCTCATACATAGCAGTCCCTCTCAGTGTTGGTTTGCTGCTCCGGAAATCGAACTCGCTATGAATTATGAACGTTCTAATTGAAGTCCACCGGACCTCATTAATTATTTAAAATAAAATCGGTGTAGCTGCTCCAACTCTCTGCGTCCGTGTATATACATACATATTTGTGCATTTGTACCTTATATGCTAGCGGTTGGTTGATTAATATACACGCTCGTGATGGCAATATCCATATTTCCATCAAAGCGTTTCGGACATTTGTAACACTCGCGCGGAAATTCTACATCACTTTCAATAATCACTTCGAAATCACCAATAAAACGAACGTTGTAATTATCTAGTCGAATTTGTAGTTTAATTTAAATGTTCCTCCACATTTGCCGCTACATTTGACATATGTCCGCGCGTTGTCATATGCAGACACCGTGTATATACACCCTCGCGGCTGATAAACGCAACACCCCCCCGGTATATATCGATGCGCGATATCAAATGCCGGTATGCGCGTGCGCAATTCACACAGACGGGTGTGTATACTGTGCACTGAATTCAGTGTTGGCAAATCAACCAAAAAATCCTGTTAATACATTATTTTAATCTCGTTACAATGTCACATTTTACTTAAGTACTAGAAATAAGTGTATGGATGAGAGCGTACAGATTTGTATGGACGTGAGATGTGGTCATTAGAGAAATGAGATAAATTGTTGCATAAAAGCACTTGATCTGTGTTGATATATATATAGGGTATTGCAAAAAAACATTATTTTGGTCAAGTGTATATAACGGTACCATTGTGAGACGTGGACAGTAGGAAAAGAAGATAAATTTCAGAATAGAAATACTTGAAATAAGGTGGTATATACAGGGTAGTTCGATAAATTGACTAATAAGAGTACGTGGGTAGAGTGTATAGAATTGTACGGTTGTGGGGCGGGGACTATGGTAAAATAAGTTAAATTTCAGTTTAGAAACAATGTGATGCTATGTACAGGGTAACTTAATAACATGAATTTGCCATTCTTCTACGAATCTAGATTACATAAAATTCGATTTTTGGTAGAGATTTTTAAAATCAACTACACCGTGTTTCCAATAATTCTGTAATTTTATTATCAACGGTGTGGATGTGGAGATTTATGCCCTCTCAAAAATAATTGACTGCCACGCCCATGTGTTTTCTTTCCGCTAGTTAATTACATTTCGAAATTAAACGTATTTTCTTGTTTCACTATTACTATAATTCACTAATTTCTTTTTACTTGTATTCTTGTAACTTACACTTAACTATTTTTTAACATTTCTTCTTGTGCGCGAGTGGCAACGCTGCACGTATCAGTGTTCGAGCCTCTCTTATATACTCGCTCACTAACGCAGCCGCCATGTTTAGTGTTAGTCTTATGCGAGGCGTCGACTCGCTTGGAGTGAAGTGGTGAGTGTGCTGAGAGAGTGCCATTCGCACTACCGCACGAGATTTATAGCCAACCTATTATCGGTGATTGTACTCTTGTTTAAACAATTGTGCCGTGATCGGTGAATGTAAAAAAGTCTGGCCTGTCGGTTGACATAAGAATCCCTCAAAATGTACGTTGAAGAAGAGATGTAATCTCTGTTTGCCGATGGGACGTTTTGGGATAAGGCTAGTGTTATCAGTAGTTGTAACAATGGAATATAAACATATAGTTTTTAACACTATTTTATTGAGATAGGTTTTGTTTATATATTTATCTATGATTGTGAATTGCCAATGATAATATTATTGATAGTATTTTCATTTTGGAACCGAAAACTGTTATTGGATAATATCATTTGAATTAGTTCATTTTTGATTATTTTTTTCACGATTTGTCAAGATTAGTTTATTATAATCACCGCAATAGTTGAAATGTTTATTTAATGGAATCTAGATTGCCGGCTTTTTAAAACAACTGATAGTGTGGACAATTAAAACATTTTTTTAGTGGCCAAAATGATTGTGCACATTTTTTTGACGAGCGATATTTAAATAAAACAGGCTAATAATTATTATAAAAAAAAATGGTTTTATTTAAAAAATCAGGAACTTCTAAATGTGCTAAAAATTTGTGTTCCTAAATTTTTGGATACTATGTTTTTTCAAAAGCATTGTGGATTTACACAATCAAATAGTGTAAGTACTGTATTAAGTAATCAACAAACGAATATACAGGGTAGCATTAAGATTACGATTTATTTTTTCAAAATTTTATTAGAATTTTATTTCGATAGAAAATATATTTGAATACCAACCTGAAAAAAAATTAAATTATATGTACCTATTTGACAATTTTTGTGTAGTCTCACAATAGCTTATATTTTACGATCAAACCTATTTTGAATTAAACAATTGCGTAATGCCATAATATACAGAGTACTAGTAAATAATATACCAGGGCATGACCTGGTCTGACCTTTTACAATAGCAATAAAAATATTTTTTAGAGATTCTAGGGCACATTTATTACAATAGATGCTAACTAACATAACCATTGTCTGAAACAAATGAATATTCTGAATTTACATCCTCGATAGACATTAAGTTAATATTATTTAGAACTAAAAATTGCGTAAACGCTAACTTCATTTAAAAAAAACTACATATTCTTAACTTTCGATTTGAAAGAAACTTAAATACGCAACTGTACATAAAAAAAAATTAAACAAATAAACTGTTTTGTTAATAAGACAAGTTTTACACAATTCTAAGTTATGCCAGTCTCATATTCTACACATAGACATTGAACTACAGACTCGAGAATTATTATTGGCGCCCGGGAAAGAATGTTGCAACAATGTACGAGTATAATAAAGTAATAAAACGACAATTGAATAATTCAATAGACTTGTAAATTAATTGTAACGAGCGACAGTCTGATTGATATAAGCAGACTGACATTTAGACTGACTACAAATCGGCTTAATAAATATTTTATTATATACTTCGATACATTTGATTAAATTTATTCTTCGAAAACTCAATTTTATTTCAATTGAAATCATTTTTTTGCACTAGCCTGTACACTAACAGCCAGCGTCGCACCACGTGTAAATATTATTTATACAGCCTACTTATTTTGTCGTCTATTCAATATTTTTTTTGTCGGTTGCGGTGCGATTTTCCATTTCCTAGGTGACCAACCGATACGCGATAAGCCGCTACCTGGAAGAAGGTACGCTTTGTATATTTACTCACAATAGTTACCTGTGCTAGAACATACAGCCTGCCCAAAAATACACACCATAGTGTTGCTCCTAAACGGACGCATAAGATGATTAAATTTGTTTGGACTCGCTTTAGATATTCCCAATATCGACAGTTTTTCTTCCATTGATGGACCGATACGTCCTTTTATATTTTCTACCTTTCCACAATTTAAACGTCATTGTTACGCGGTGCCCCCCCCCCCTTCATGTAGTCCCTTCTTCCTGCTCGCACCGCCGAAGAAGCTGCAAATATAATATTTCTCTTTCGATACCGCTTCAATATTACACGTAACAACATAATACTCCTGGTTAAACGATATCTGTATTACAGCCAAAGCCTATAATTGGATTCGTTCGGCGATTTATAAAAAACGAACTAAATAGAAAAGATAAAAGTGCTGTAGCCGAGCATCTTTTTGACTAAATCAGGTCATCCTATTCAAATTAGTTCACTTAAATTGCTTAAAAGTGTTTTGAAGTTTTATTCCGAGTTAAATGCTTACGAAAGTATATACATTTTACATAAATCGAAATCAAATCTAATTAATTCAGATTCTTGTTAGTTTCGATTATTGTTAATTTGTATTGTTTAAAGATTTATAGGTTATATTATTACATTTTATATTATTACATTTATAGGTTATATTATTACATTTTTTTAACTACTTGTGTCACGTTGACTTATTTAATTGTATAGCAATCACATTAGTGACATCGGAGGTATTTTATCTTGTGCTACTGAAGATGGGGGCATAGCCTTCGAAATGCCTTCTATTTAATGGGTATTTGGTAGGGTGAATCGACCGTTTGTTTACTTGAACGAAAAGTGTTTGTTGTACAATACAAATATTTTTATTAAAAAGTTAAGTTTAATTAATTTTCGGTTACACCGGTATCGTATGCAGTAAGCAAAGGGCCCGGCTATTTTGTGGGTATGATTTTCTATTGATGCTATTTATATTTACCTGTTAAAAATTTGGTGAACAGATGTTGTATTGTAGTGCCGTATGAATTCTTCCGATGCTAACAATATCTCAATAATAATATAATAGGGGGGCCCTAATAAAACGCCTATGTGGAATTTTTTAAACGTTTTATATATAAATGATTGATGTGGAGGATAGAATGATGGGAATTATTTTCGGAAGTCTTCCAGAATTCGTAACAATACATTTTTTTTTATTACATTTCTCGTTATCGCTTTTGGCAAGAACGATTAATTGTATACCACACGTAACCTAAATTTGTTCGCCAAAGTCGATTATATCGTGGCCTGTCATTTGTGAAACAGCTGATTTATATAATCGTTATTTTTGGATTTTTCTGCAAGTTTTTGTATTTATTTGTTTGTCTCCGCAAACAAATAAATATCGTAATGAGTGGTTCTTTTGCTTTGCCTACTTTGGCGACAAATGCTATAATACAGCTTCACCCATCAGATAATTTTTAGAGTGGATAAAAAAAAGCAACATTAAATAGTTTATTTTTTTATTGTATTATATAAATATCACGTTTACATTATATCTATTATAAGTTATAACGTACTTATAAATTCACTTTGACATTTCTTTTCTTCAGTTTCGCGCTCGTACACTCCAGACATTTTTCTCCCGACTGCTACAGTTTTTTTTTAAATTTAAATTCGCGATTACCTCTCCAGTAGCTGGGGTAATACTCGAATCCTCTTGCAGCGTCCAATTATCCATTCCATTTCCTTGCTACTTCTTCCCCCAATTAACCGATTTTTAAGCACTCCTAAACTCAAATTACTTACCTTGGAGGCTCGAGAACATCCAATGTCGCCGAATGACTTCAATTCCACTTCCAGTACTTTACCGTAGCTGTTATTGCCTTCTTTATTATCTGTTCCACTTTTGCACTGTCTCCGCACGTTTATTAGCCACCGTCCCCCGTTCTTCTCTAGCTAAACCGCATGTCCTTATCGTCCTTAAATCGTTGTCATATATAGGGTGACGTTACACATTTGAATTATACATATATTCAGTGAACTAACCATTTGGTAAATAATCCAAAATCGATCAAAAAATACATTGTTAAGGGGTCGATTGGTAGACATTGTTAAATAAAGGTATTTTGCCATAGTTTGATATAAGCGCCATCTGTATTTCTACAAGTCAACTATGAATTTACGATTTCTAACAACGCGTAATCAAATATTTGATATAATATATGTAGAAAAGTACAAATTCTTCATTTTTAACAGCCAAAAGTATTTTGTAATTTCTGAGTCGAGATTTTTTTTGATAAACATAGCGCATGGGTGTCAATTTGACATCCAGCTGTTCAAAATATTTCAACTTACGTATTTAGGGGGTCCGCAAATTTTTCCGATTGTATGTTAATTTTTGACACGAGTCTCAAAGTAGAAGAAAATCTAGACAAGCTCCAATTTGAGATTCAAAAGAAATATTAACATAACTTAACTAATACCATGAGAATCTGTTATTATCTAACCTAAACCTTTGTTAATGCGTATTTAAAATATAACGTCCTTAACACCTTAATTTCTAAATTTCTTAAATCCTTAATTTCTATAAAGAAATTTGTTGTTTTGCCAAAAACATCTATTAAATTTTTTCTTCTTCAAATAAATTATATGCGTTTACAATACGGCTGGTTACAGGGTACTTACTTATCGGCCAGTACGCTGTCACCATTAGTAATTGATGGAACTAGCATTTTTGTACTAGTATAGAAATGAACTCGTATATAGAGTGTTCCATAATATAAAAATATATTAATTATTAAACTTGTTAATTTTTTGTTGCAATTATAAGATATAGCATTACAACTAAACACTGTGTACACCAGATGACAGTAGCACAAGTATAAAGAGCCCTTGATTAAAGCCGTGAGGGAAATAGCACCCCTATATACCCCTCATAGTTACATAAAACTTTATTTTTACACTTATACATTCAATAGGCATGACTGACATACACACACTAAAAAAAAAAACGATTTCATTTGGATTGACTCGCTCCTCGAGCGTTTTATTTATATCGTGTTTCACGTCTTCGCTCACCTTCCACTCGCCGCCACCCTTTACAACCGCACAGTTTCTTTTATAAAGCCATCTTCCTCTTCTTCTATTCCTCGAAATGAGCACTCGCAGTGCGCTATATATGCACGAGTCTTATATAACTTCCATCTCTTGTAATTTAAATAGTTGTCGGTGTACCTTTGTGGCGTATTATTCACTTGTTTAGAATTTGATCCATTGCTAAAGTATAGTACAACAAACAGCGCAAGAAAAGATTATATACACGGGGCTTCACTAAAAAAAAATCGTGGATTTAATAAGGTATTTGTAAATTAAAGGTCGATGAAATGTGTACATAGATTTTTGTTAATATTTCGTTTTATGTGGGAGCCTATTGAAATTTCTTGTCAAAAACTAAGCTCTCACCTATTAGAAATAAATGTATTCAACTATACTTGTAAAAAAATCTACATCGACCAAACCTTTTTTTCCTTCGTGTATTTCAATTATACTCTTTATTGCCACTTTTTCAGCCACTTATTAACACATTTTCTCGTTGATTCTATTTTATTCCATGTTAACATATTGTTCTAACGTGACGTGACATGAAAATATCGTGACTTCGTTACGATCACGTCCATTTACACTAAATGTTCTGCGTAGACCGCTAGGCGCAAAAGAAACATTTCATTTCACTAATATGCATGCTAATTCGCACGATCAAAGTATAAATTAATACCGCGCGAAACTTCCGCTATATTTTTATTGTTTACCGACCGAACTGTGTCCTTTTTCATTCGATCCTTGTAACGCAGTTGAGGATATATAACTGTCGCGCGCCTACACTGAACGACCCATACTGAACGGATGCTCTTAAGCCATTTTCTTTCATGTGGTTTCCCTGTAGCTATGCGGGTCGGCATTTTCTCATCGCTTTCCATTCAACAACCGCGTTGTTGTAATGTAGCGGACCTTTGTTTCGGTGTAGGCTTGGGCAAATGTCGTTCATTTTGGTGAATTATTCACTGAAGTATTCACGAACGATTATTCACATATACGCGAATCGTTCGATCAGTCGTTACATACATGGATAACATTAAGCTACGACTATTAGAAAAAACTATTAAAGACTATTAAAAGAAAGAGGGTAGGAAAGGTAACTTGCATAGCTTTTGTAGATTTAGAAAAGGCAGTTGATAATGTAGATTGGGACATAATGTTTAGAATTTTAAAAGAAACGGGTATAGATTATAAGGATAGGAGAATAATTTTTAATTTATATAAACACCAAACTGCCTTAGTTAGAATTGAGGGGGAAGAAGAAGTAGCAAAAATAGGGAAGGGAGTTCGGCAGGGATGTACACTCTCACCGTTATTATTTAATCTATATATACAAGATGCAATAAACAAAGTAAAAGAAGAGTATAGTGTAGGTGTGAATGTACAGGGAGAGAAAATATATATGTTGAGATTCGCCGACGATATAGCTATATTGGAAGAAAGCGAAAAGAATTTAGAAAGGGTATTGAATGGTATGCAGGCAGTATTGACTAGGGATTTTAACATGAAAATAAATATAGGTAAAACTAAAGTGATGAGGTGTGACAAAAAGGAATGCAGTAGAAAAATGAGGATCACAATACGAGATAATAGAATCGAAGAAGTGTCAGATTTTTGTTATTTAGGCAGTAGAATCACAAAAGATAATCGAAGCAAGGTAGATATAAAGTGTAGGATAGCACAGGGTAGGAAGGCATTCGTAGAAAAGGAACAGATTTTAAGATCAAATATTGACTTGGGTATTAGAAAAAGATTACTGAAGGTATATGTTTGGAGTGTAGCACTGTACGGGTGTGAGGCGTGGACTATAGGAAAGGAAGAGAAGCGTAGATTACAAGCATTCGAAATGTGGTGTTATAGGAGGATGATGAGGATTGGTTGCGAAGATAAAGTAACAAATGAAGCTGTACTAGAGTTAGTAGGGGAGAAGAGAAGTATTTGGAGAGTGTTACAGCGTAGGAGAGACAGATTAGTAGGGCATATTCTTAGGCATGGGGGGATTATACAATTGATCATAGAAGGTAGAGTGGAGGGAAAGAGAGGGGTAGGTAGACCTAGATTGGAGTATGTGAGTCAGATAGTTGAAGACGTTGAGATGAATAGCTATAGGGAGATGAAGGGATTAGCTCAGGATAGATCGGCATGGCGTGCTGTTTCCAACCAATCTTTAGGATTGCGGACTCTTTAACTAACGACTATTAACTCAAAGAATATTATATTTGGAAATAAATTTTGCATCGATCCAGCGTTAAAGGACAGTGTAATTTGGAATAATATTTGCACTTAGCTTTGGATAAGTGGAAATACGTCCAAAATTGGCTTGTTCGTTTCAGCATTTTGTAGTATTAATTTCACTACAAAGCAAATATTTTATTTGTGAACTCAGATGAGAAATAGAATTTCTAAAGTCATACAAATTATAATTAATATTAATACACTTACGTTAATTTACATTTAAAATATGTATTAAGTACGAATGGGGAAATGTAAATTAACGTAAGTGTATTAATATTAATTATAATTTGTTAGACGAAATGATACTGATAGATTGAATAAGATTTTAAATATTTATATTCGCAGAAAAGTTGTTTTACTATTATCTTATGCTTGAGTATCAGAGCGATGGAACTGGCAATATACAATTTGCTGGACCGTTTTCTATTTGCGCACTAATCACATGTCACTAAACTACAACCCAGCGCGACACCCTTAATCCTACTATTCGTTTGCGCACACGTATAAGCAGGTATACGGACGGCTGGCTACCTCTGGTTATCAAGGGTATATCTATACCTCTATCAGTACAGTACCTACCGTTTTGTTTTTAATAATGTGGAACAAAAAGAGAATGTTTTTTTCATTGTGTCATTCTTAATAATGGGTAAAATAAAAATAGATTTGCATTGTAGTTCACCAATTTCACATATATTTCAATACATTTATTAAAACACGGTAGAAAAAAATATATATACGTCAGTATACAGTAATATAGGTCAGGTCAGGTCAGGTCAGGTCAGGCGTTCCGGGTACTATATACTACTTAGTGCCTGCGTGCGCAGTTGATGTATCTATTTTCGGTCGGAGTTTTGTTGTTGGCGCAAATAGAGAATCTTTTAATCCGGTAATAAAATTTGTGCGCAGTTAAAGACCAGCCAATTTTCAGTACTGAATGTGAATAACGTAGTGAATTTCATTAGAGAATATATAAGTGAATACAAAATATACAATTCCGTATAGGGAATATTGAATACGAATCGTTCACTCTGATTAATTGTTCTAATTGAACGATTCATAGGTGAATTTACCCAAGCCTATTTCGGGTGTGGTTAGTTTGTTCTCACGAAATCTATATATTGTTGCGCATCGTCCAAAAACTATATCATCTTTCGAGCTGGATGAAAAGTGTTTTTATTTTTCTGCTCTTATTAATATTTGCGAAAATACTCTTCCACAGTGATCTAGTTGGTATTCAGGATGGTATAGTTCTGGTTCTGGTTAGAATCTGTCGCCATCGTGCGCCCGGAGCCAGACACCCACCGGCCGCCGCCATTATGGCAATATGGCAGTGCATGGAAATGCACTTAAAATATTTTAATACGCGCCGACACGTGAGTTCGTGAGGTGGCACTGCAATCGAATACAAGCTGAATTTATATTCCCGGACATACGCTATATTATGTACAAAGCAACATACAGCGTGTTGTTCTTTTCTGTTTTTCTTCTTCCATATGTTCTACAAAGGTTCGTTGATTTATCGTTTTTTTTTCATCGATTTTCCCCAGTTTTGTACAAAAATTGATTTTGTTTGCCATATTTGACTTATATTTTTATATAACTCGATTATTTTAAATAATATAAACTCGTTATTACATAATGATTTAAAAAAAATCAATCTGTAGTTCTAGAACACCCTATATGAGATGAGAATCTACTTTCTATAATCTGTTGTCCCATATGGTTGGTCCTGTAACGTTACGCAACGACTTTTATTTTTAAGAAAGCGATAGAATTTCTATCAGTATTGCCCTCACGTCCTGAGGATTCATATTTTTTTTAATTACAAGTTTGCGATTGGTCTAGAATAATAAAGTCCCTGTATGGTGTCGCTGTGTTTCGCATTTCTTTTCGATATGTTCCATCATTTTTCAAAGATAATTCGGTATTAATATAACAACACCCTATATATTCATTGAAAAGAAAAGCATTGTTTCTGTTTGATTGTATATTTAAAAAAAAATCTGTATTTGTAAATCAAATGTCCATCAATGTTCACCGCAGTATTAGCACTTTGATCCAAATCAATTAGTCGCTCACAATCGGCAATCTGCATTGTTCTATAGCGAAACAGATATATGTGGAAATGGACGCCCACATGCGAAAACGACGCCTCTGGACGCCCATTGACAGGTGGCCTTTGGGGCGTCAATTGGATGTAATGTTTTGATTTAGTAATTTACCTACATATACGCATTCAGCTTTGTTTTTAGACCAATCGCTATATATATATATATGTGTGTGTGTGTGTGTGTGTGTGTGTGTGTGTGTACTTGTTTTGGGATTTTTCCCCAAACTTTGTGTAAATACAGGATGGAACAAACATTATTTCGTTCAAATATATCTCTTGGGCGAATAAAATCTTCATATTTCCTTCCTATACAGCTTCGGTCACAGAAGCGATCCTTGCAGTATCCATTGATCTCAAGTCTTCTAATTAATTGATTTATTTTAATACTATACCCTGTGTGTGTGTGTGTGTGTGTAAAGTGTGTTGTTGTCCTTCCCTGGAGGGCCATTCGGTAATTAACGAGGATTTTTTCAACATACTGTCCTCGCTTTTATATCGCCACAACCCCCAAAGTGTCTATGTATGGATATTGGTACTTCACTTTTTTATTGTTTTTAAAAGTTAATTAAAATTTTTCAGTATCTGAATTTGATGAAAGTACCTTCCAATCAATGAAAACGATTGTCTCTTTTAATTATATTTAGGACGAGTGGTTTGCTAAAAGTGTTAGGTATCGGAGGAAGAACGTTTCTGTTTGGTTTGTAAATCAGAGTCGTCGCCCTCCTTGTGAAAATTGTTTGATATGGTTGCAAGAGTTCTTTGTTCGATCTGCATGGATCTGGGCGACATTGCACTGGGATAGGGAATAGACAGACAGATGTGTGTAGTAGTAGACGAGACGAGACAGGATTCGGGACGACGCGGTCGCGTTGTGTGTCCTTTGTTATCGATCCCATGCCCGAGTTTCCCGTACATCTGAAATGGATATAGAATCCACTCTTTGATCTATATAGACTGAGCACTAAGCTACATGTACCCGCAGCTCTTCGCATATAGGTGTATTTCGTTGCAGCGAAGAAAAATCCGTAATAAATTGTACAATGTAAAAGTTTTTGATTAATCGCATTGAAGATGAAATGTTGTTAAGGTATATATACGAAGATATCGAATGTTTTGCATATATGACATTTACAATGCATATCGACTTTGTATTTATTTATATCGCCGCTCTGAAAGTAGTGGGACTAAATTTGTTATTAGTTTCTAATAGATTGGGGTACCCTTCTATTCTGAGCAAAGTTTGGTGCCATGAAATTTCTCGATAAGGGTAGAAATAATTATTATGTTTTGCATATATTGTAAACCATGCGCATGTTGTAAACTTCAAATTTGAAGCAATTCAATTTTAGCCATCGGAAGACCAAAATTGAACATGAAAATGTGAAAAGATTTGTTTAGATTTGCTAAATTTCAAGGGAAGAAATAGCGATATTCTTATAAAGTTGATTTAGAAAAGAGTGTCCGGCAGGGATGTATACTTTGGCCGCTGTTATATGATATATGTACACACTGTGGTTTATGTTCGATGCGGTGATATTTAATATCCAAAGTAATTGCGATGCAATCTGAATTTTGGAATACTATATAAAGTTCAAGCTGCTTAAAAAAAAAGCATTTTTGAAAAAGCACATTCTATTTTTCATACGTTGCAAAATGTGTTTATTTTTATAAAAGCAAGCCTCAAGATTTGTTTCGCGAAGATATTTGCCTAGAATTTACAATTTACTTAACATTAAACCATCCATATCCAGTGAACTTTTAAATCCTACATAATACGATGGAACATATATAGGGCGTTGCATTTATAAAGATATTTTTACAATATTCATCTTAAAACTTTATTGATATTCCGAATTTTCACATTTCTATCTCAATTACTTTAGACAGGAGATTTGATTGCTTCGTCGCTGAAGCGCCCTGTGTATAAGATGCAATAAATAATTATTTAAAAGAAGAGTATAGTGTAGGTGTGAAAATTCAACAGGGAGAAGGTACATATATGTGTTGAGGTTCGTCGCTAATTAATAGAAAGGAAGCAGAATTCATTCAATTGTATGATGGAGGAAATCATCATATGGAAATAAATACAAGTGTCGAAGCAAATCACTCACCACTTGGTTTTAAATCATTGAAATCAGTAATTGCGTGAAAAAGTTTTCATTTGATTGTGCGCAATTGCGGTTGATTTCAGCTGATTACCAATTAGAAATCTCATGTGACTCTACTGATTTTTTGCAATCTCATAGCGATTTCGAATGATTACGTGATTTTACAGTGGATTTCCCTTCGGGATATGAAGATTAAAACTATAACTAAAGTCATATATATTTATTTAATCGACGAAACTATAGAACAAGAGCAAATTCGCTGCATTTCATATCCTACATATTTAAAAATCACTTCGAATCTAAACAGAATGCACTGCCGCTATAATACCCCTGTTACACAGCAATCTATCTACAAGAATCAGCAGTATAACATCTCCATGGCTAGGCTAGACCATATAACCGAATTACGCACTCAATAACTATTATGGCCGCGCTCGGAATACAAATGGAATGGCCGCATATCATCCATACACCACCATCTTCTATGCCAGATCTATCCAGACTCTAGCTGGCTTGGCATACACGTTTCGATCACGAACAAATACGTCCTCAGACACCGCAAGACTACAAAACAGGAGTCGTGTGTGTATGTGTAAGGCTCGTTCTCACATCACACATCGCATATATTCCGTCAAAGAAGCAGCTCTTATGTAGGTTTTTTTTTTTTACCTGAGAGAGAAATTGCGTATTGATGTTGACAAAATGTCGGGTTACGAATAATAAAAACCTCCCACGATTAAAGCTACGCCAAGATTTTGAACGAAATAAAAAAAATGAAACTGATTTTTTATTTATGGTTCGTATAGTGTGAATAGGGCTTTAGATGGCCCATATAGATGTAATTACTTATGAAGGAAAGAAGCGAGTAATTGAGATGTGTTTAAAAAAAAAGTTCTTAAAATGATACGTATTGAAATAAAAGGAATTGCGCGTCAATTTTAAGTTATTAAATTCTTTTCGCAACTCTTACGTTATTAATGGCATTTGGTTTTGACTTTTAGACCCCACCGATTAGTATCTCACGTACATTAATCGGATTATAGAGGAATAATATGGAACGGATTGGATTTATCCGTTTTTACCTGTTGATGAATTTAGAGGGATGTTGCTGTGTTTTAAAAGAAAGCAAAAAATGGTATTGTTGCTTTACGATTTGCGGTGTGTTATAGTACATTATCAAATATCCCGGGGCTAGGGGCCTAAGTACACTAGATGTCACTACGGGCGGAGTTGTTATGCGAGTGTGGAATAGCACATAGCCATCACCAGAGATCGTCTATATCATTCGAATCTACTGATGGTAGTATTGTCTCTCCAATAACAAATATATTCCGCGTCTAATATCGGTGTCGTATGCACTACATACGATCAAAGACAATAATAATGATACAATATGCGAGTAGATTTATTTACATCCCAGCCAAGATGGTTTTAATAGCGACCGGATGGTACCGATTTTGAGGGCGCTCAGTGCGGCAATCTCGCAGTTTCACAACCAGAAGAAGGGTTGCTCTTAATTTCAATCTCTGTCAAAATTGCAATTGAATTAAGAGAAAAGAAGTATAAGAAGTATTGTGGCAGTATCGTATGTTTGTAAAGGAAGCGATTATTTCATTTTTCATTTGTTTTGCTAAAATGAAAATTGTTATATATATTTTTTTAAAGATATTGTTAAAGATTATTTATAGGAGATTAGAAAATAAAGTAGAGGAAAGGCTAGGAGAAGATCTGTTTGGTTTTAGGAAAAACAGAGGGACGAGGGAGGCGATTCTAGCACTAAGAACGGTAGTAGAAAAAAAGAAAGAGGGTAGGAAAGGTAACTTGCATAGCTTTTGTAGATTTAGAAAAGGCATTTGATAATGTAGATTGGGACATAATGTTTAGAATTTTAAAAGAAACGGGTATAGATTATAAGGATAGGAGAATAATTTTTTAATTTATATAAACACCAAACTGCCTTAGTTAGAATTGAGGGGGAAGAAGAGGTAGCAAAAATAGGGAAGGGAGTTCGGCAGGGATGTACACTCTCACCGTTATTATTTAATCTATATATAGAAGATGCAATAAAAACGGTAAAAGAAGAGTATAGTGTAGGTGTGAATGTACAGGGAGAGAAAATATATATGTTGAGATTCGCCGACGATATAGCTATATTGGAAGAAAGCGAAAAGAATTTAGAAAGGGTATTGAATGGTATGCAGGCAGTATTGACTAGGGATTTTAACATGAAAATAAATATAGGTAAAACTAAAGTGATGAGGTGTGACAAAAAGGAATGCAGTAGAAAAATGAGGATCACAATAGGAGATAATAGAATCGAAGAAGTGTCAGATTTTTGTTATTTAGGCAGTAGAATCACAAAAGATAATCGAAGCAAGGTAGATATAAAGTGTAGGATAGCACAGGGTAGGAAGGCATTCGTAGAAAAGGAACAGATTTTAAGATCAAATATTGACTTGGGTATTAGAAAAAGATTACTGAAGGTATATGTTTGGAGTGTAGCACTGTACGGGTGTGAGGCGTGGACTATAGGAAAGGAAGAGAAGCGTAGATTACAAGCATTCGAAATGTGGTGTTATAGGAGGATGATGAGGATTGGTTGCGAAGATAAAGTAACAAATGAAGCTGTACTAGAGTTAGTAGGGGAGAAGAGAAGTATTTGGAGAGTGTTACAGCGTAGGAGAGACAGATTAGTAGGGCATATCCTTAGGCATGGGGGGATTATGCAATTGATCATAGAAGGTAGAGTGGAGGGAAAGAGAGGGGTAGGTAGGCCTAGATTGGAGTATGTGAGTCAGATAGTTGAAGACGTTGAGATGAATAGCTATAGGGAGATGAAGGGATTAGCTCAGGATAGATCGGCATGGTGTGCTGTTTCCAACCAATCTTTAGGATTGCGGACTCTTTAACTAATATTTTTTAGAAAATAAATTGAAGAGTCAAAGATTTTTGTATTACCATTAGTAAAGTACAATTATATAGTAAGCTTATTTGCTTGTTGAACAATTTATATTCATCGCTAATTAAACACATACACGCACATATAAGAAAATAAAACTGAAACGAAATTAATGTTGTCGTTAACATAAAAACTTAACTTCTCGGTTATATCAAATTACTTGGTATTACCAGATACAGAATGATTACTACAAATAGACGATTATTGTTCACGGGCAATAGCATAATCTACTGGTAAATGAGAGACCTTGCTTTACTGAAGATGGCTCGGTAAGCAAATAGAATCACGCATATCGAATAGAATTCTTCGCGAGGTATAAATTCGTATACTACAGCATAACACACGAGTATACTCTGTACATAACACACGAGTAACACACTCTGTGTATACGTCTGCAGCGAGTTCGCTGGCCCTCGCTGCTGTGCTGTATGTATATTTGGTTGCCTACACTACAGCACGACAAGGTACAATATGTTTTAAGTGTTGAAAAATCTCCTATATTGGATCACTGCAATTGTCTTTGATTGTACAGTACTGGCTGTATGATTTCTCTTTGATATCATTCTAGTTTTGATGGTTTGATCATTTCTTAAATCGAGTTATTAAAAAAAAAATTGTAACTACAATAATTTGATGAGCTGAAAATTTACAAAATACAAAATTACATTTTTGTTAAAAAAAATTCTACATGGGATTCTGTGATGTTTGTATATATATTTTTATATCTGAGCCTTAATGCGCTTCAATTTAAATTATTTTTTATAGATATACGATCATTCAACTGCTTTAATAAATATTTAAAATCAATATTAAATATTTATTTAATCAGCTTTACAAATAACCAAGCAGTTGCGTCCGTTTAAACTGAATAATATTTTTTAAATATATTATAGTAATATTTAAAAAAATCATCTATATACATACATAAAATTTAAAAACAACCACTTCTGTTGAGCTTATGTTACATCTACATGTAAGTACTCGAAAATCTAGTACAATGATATTACATTGCAACAGTGTAATTGTATAGTTGTACCTATATAGACTACACTAGTGTCATCTATGAAGCGTTTGTGCCTATGTCAATCGAAATTCGAGTTACGTCATTTTGAAACCAATCCTGTCTGTCCTTTGAAATCAAAGTAACAAATTATTGATGTATTTTAATACCGGGTGTTCCATTTAAATTAATTTCATATCATTTACTTAAAGATAATTTCACTACAGCTTGTATAGATATTAATTTTCAAGTAGATTTACAAGAAACGTAAAATATCTTTATATTATGAAAAATGCTTTCTGAAGCCTAGGTTTATTTTTTATTTTTCCCTAACTGTGTTGAATAAGCTAAATTTTTCACAACAGAAAAAAGTTCAGCGCGAACGTTTAGCGTTTCTCGCTGGTCAGGCAAGTGGAAACAAATGATAACACGGTTAACAATGCAAGCAAGCAAAGCTAGTAGGGGACGATTATTAGCCCCCCCCCCGCGTTTTATCCCCAATTTCGCCACCCCTGTGTGTGCACTCTGGACGCAAACGGGAGCGTTTTAAAAAGCAAAATGAAATATAGCCAGTTATACCGGCCCCGATGGCTAATGATTTTAAGTAGCAGTATTTGTAAATCTGGATGCTTCCAAAAAAAATTAATAAAAAATGTATACGGGGCGTGGCAGAATTTAGTCGGTTTATATGTAGTTGCCAAATTAACTTTTTTACTGTGACTCTTGTTAGCTTTGCTTGTATCTGCAATACTGATGGATTATTCTTCTTTAAAATAAAATCGAATTTAGCTAGTACAAATTAAATCAGCTTGTTTCAAGAGGAGATAAGTCACCAAGTTCAACACTAAATAGATTTTTACCGAACTCTGCGTCGCACTAGCTCTATAATGTGAGACCGTGTCTTGTTTTCTTAAATCGACGCCGAGGCGTCGCGACATCCTCAAGACGTCGCCGTCTCTTTCGTTCTACTCTTTTGAATGGTAACGATCGTATAATTAAATGAAATTCCTACCTGCAACTGTATTTTTATTAAGAAATCTTTCTAACGTTCGCACATTGTTTTTTGTTATAACTTGCATTTTTTTTTTAAAACAAATTTGGTTTTCGATGTGTCGATTTTCATCCTATCGAAAATTGAATTTTTGACAATTCACTATATATGCATTTTATTATATACAGGACGTTTAGGATGTTTTTTTTTGCAAAATTTCTAATTATAGTATAGAATTTATGTGTACAGGATACATTTAGTGCATTTGTTTATTTCATAAAATTAGATGGATATAAAACTATATACTTTTATACATTGCTCTAGAATATTTTTCCTTTTAGGTGTGGTAATAGATGTAATCTCTGGTCGATTCAGAGCAAGCGGCCATCTTAATCATGGCGGATGTGACAGCGCGCTGTTGCCGGATTTTCCTATTTCTAATCGGCTACTGTATACTGCATACAAAAGGTAGGACCTCAAAAAAATATATAAAATATTTCAAATTACATTTAATACATCCGGTCATCCTGTACTGTGTATAACTCATGTCTATCTAAACGTATAGACATGGAAACGTACAAATCCATATTGGGGGGGGGGGGTTATTTGCACCCCGTTGGCTCATTCCACCCTTCTATCATTCGGTCTTGCTGTATTAATGGCATCGGACAGCCGTATAAAATATTCATACGGTATATAACTACAACTAGTCATATCTACACAGACAGCGGTGAATAAGCTACATACAGAGTGTTCTATAAGTAAACCACAAGTGTCCAAGTTGCACACAAACACTCTATATAATTTCATACGCCCCTGTGAAATTTTGATGTCAATTTGTAAGATGAAATAGAATATTTTATTATTTCTGTGAATAATGTGACGTGTATAATATAATGACAAGTAGGAATATAAACAGAAATATCAGCGCGCATTGTTACACACGCCATCTATTATCGGTATCTATAATATAAAATGTACGCCATCTATTATCGGTATCTATAAATAAAAATGCACGCCATCTATTATCGGTATCTATAAATAAAAACGCGCGTCATTTATTATCGGTATCTATAAATAAAATATGAATTTCGCTTTCGCTTTTATTAAGCACCACCAAAAGATGGCGCTATATACAAAAATAGTTTAAAACTATCGACATCTACCCTTAATCTTATGAATGACCACTTCAATTATTTAAAATATCTATGCCGTTGAATTATTTTTCACTAGTTGTGACACCTCTCTCCCTGTATAAAATAATTCTCTTCTCAGTGTTAAGCAGATGTTTTGGTAGTAATCTGGGTGCAGGATTTTAACCGAGGATTGCGCATTATTTTGTAAATTTATTCGTCTGCATCTAGTCTAGTAGAGTCCTTTAATAAATAAGGGTAGGCCACCCCTATATGCTACCTCCTCCGTTGAATGTGGATAGCAGGGAACCAGGGGGCTTATTTTGGGTATTCTACCCCCCCAGAATGACGTTCGCTATTATAATAATGTAGTTAAGAATCGCCCGCAAAATAGAATATAGGATTGTGCGGATAACAAGTGTTTTATCATTAACAGAAGAGATTATATGGGGATATATAGGGCGATTCTTAAAAGTATTACTGTTATGGATAGATATTAAAATTCAATTTGTGATGAAAATTATGATAATGTACAATTTTAGAAATATTTTGACTTAAGAAAGTAATTCACTTATATGCGAAATGATGATATATTTACCGTTTTTTAAAGATTTTCTTTTTCATGTAAGCCGATGAGATTTACAAATCCCTCGTCTTAAATTTTTAACAATTCGCCCTACATTACCCTCTCAAACGTGAAATTCCGCACCGCCACATTTGCCCCCAAATATTGATTTGCTTGGTTCTTAGTCTAATTTGCCTTGTAAATAAATAACTGCCATGGCCGAGATCTTCTTGCAGGCACCTCCTTTCGATATAAAAAAAATTCAAAACTGTACTTGTGCACAAGTTTATAATAATATCAATTCCCTATAATATCAATTTTTATCACTGACTTCTTTGTAGTATAAAATATCACCCAATTTTTGATATAGTAATTTTTATAAAATATAAATTTTGGTATAGGAATTAAACAATCTTTTATAAATATAAAAGATTACTTTGGTTGTGTACAATTGGTACACCCTGTAGGCAGTTCATAGTAGCGTCTCCCAGATATTCCTTAGATATCGTTTTATTTTTATCTGGTTAGATTCTATATGTTCTTTTACATCGATGTTATTTCTTTATAACAAAGCAACATATGTTGCTCTTACTAATAAAATTCTTTCTTATATTTTCAATTTTTGCTCCATACTTTCTTTCCACAAGTATTTGTGTTTGTATTCCTCTTTATTTTTCTTTGTATCGACGAACAAAAATCGGATATTTGCAAAAAAAAAAAAGGTTTTAATATAGATAATAATAAGAGAATGTAATAAAAAATTTATCGTGTACAAAAAAAGGATCTAACAGTAAGAAATTTTCTTTAAAAAATTAATACATCCTCATATTTTATTGAATGGCTTATACATTACATACAATCAACAAATTTTTGACATTCTGCTTTGTCACGATGATACCACAAAGCAACGAAACCGGTGTAGCGTTCTTTGACTTCAATCTAATATAGAAATAATATTTGGAAATCACTAAAGCATGTCTGCCTTCTAAAGATACACGTACAAATACTTTATACATTTTTTTTTTAAATACAGCGTACGAACGAAACGCAACATAAATGTGTGTTACGTAACAAAGGAATTTTATAAAAACATTTATTTGTTGATTTATGAAACAGCCTGTATATACATGTGTTTTTTAAACTATTCATTTTTGGTCGTTTCAGGAATTTTTTTGTGAACTTAACCCCAAATTTGTCGCCAGAGTAGGTATTTTAGTTTACATCATCGACTGTCATTTATGAAATTCGTTTATAATCGCGATATTTGACGTGTAACGTCAGTAGTTCTTATACGCCATCAACATCGATTGGCCTATTACGTCTATTCTGGCGAAAAAGGATTGTTTTAATAGAACTATTAGTACGCTTTGATTGACATTTGACAGGTGATTTTATTTTTATTTTTAATTTGCCTAAAAATGTATATCGTCTTATTCCCATTAAAAATTCAATCCCACTGAAATGACGTCGTAATCTTATGACATCTTCTGCGATATTCCTCCAGATCATTCCGCATTGAGAAATTGCTGTTCAATGACAAGGCAGTTTGGTATTTCATGCCCCTCTGCGGATCAACTCGAATTCATGCCCACACGTCACTTTATTCTATATATTATATCACATTATTGCGCATTCCTATCATCATATAAATGAGCTCCTCGGTTCTGAAACATTCCGAAATGATTTCTAACTTGACATTAATTACTAGCCACGAACAGAATTTTAGCAAGACCATATAATATAGGTAAAGAGGTGCATACAATACTCTTTTAAAAATCTCTTACCCGATGCGATATTATTCGATGAGATGAAAAATTAATCGTTCGATATAACATATAGCCCACCAGAAGCAACACGCGAAAAGATAAAATTAATTGTAATGATGGAAATTGTTTTTCCCCGCTCTTTCCTCGCCCAGCTAGCGTTGAGAAATGATCTTTCAATAATACGAGGAGTTTGAGACGCGGCTATGTACAGGGTGTAGCGCAGAGAAATTTCTAATCACCGCCAAAAGAAAACGTTGACGTCAAACGATATTGAAAAAATATTTGTTTTATTTAATAGAATATCATATTTGATACATTTAATGTGTATTATTTAAAATTTGCCATTGTTATTTTATGTTAATCTACGATGAAATCGTAATACTCTGTATGTAATACTCCTGTGATGTATATATGTGTACTACAATTCTTCGTTCGTTTGCTAAAGCAAAGTTCTGTGCTATGTGGAGGCGTCGTGGCGCTTACACACGACGCTGTTATCTGTGCCGCCATAACTCCTGTCTTATCTTCTAGTCCCGGCCAGTGTTGCCATGCCTCTCATTGCTGGCTATACGACATTTCATACTCACCCACAGGATGATCCTAGAGAGCTTCGCTAATATTTTTTGTATTTCTTAGAAAACTCGCAAAACAGAACAAATTTCTTTTTTTCATACTATATTATGAAATTTGTAACAATTTACGATTTTCTTAAATTAACACGCAGCTAGATATTTATATTTCGTGTTGTGAAACACCCTGTATAATATGAACTGTATTATTCTGAACTAGTGCACGTTAAAAGGATCGTTGTCTCACGTCTTTAGAAAATATTCTATTAAAAAGAAACGTATTTTTTGTCATATTTCATCTACAACTACGTAAATATTAGATAATAACGTTCCCAACAGAGAGCCTTGTAGAATACCGTATGGATTAATTTGTTGGTAGCCCTGATTTTAGAACTTATTTCACTAAAAAAAAACGAACGCTTCTTTTCGAACGTACATATTAAACTGTAATGGGCCCAGACGGGTGCCTTGTGGAACCCCTATTCGTGAATTCGTTAAGGTTGGTTGTCATCTTGCAGTTTCGCATCTGTACGTTTATAGTTAAGCGTAGAACTTAGTTAGTTCCGTTATACCGCTTAGATGGCGCACACTAGTTTGCTTGTTCCGGTTCACTGTTCCGGTCCGAGATCCGTTGCCCGCTCGCCTGTTTGCTCTCCGTACTTAGAAAACCAGATTTACCGTAAATTCTACACAACGGATCACTTATATATTTCGCCAGCAAATCATACCGAATGAAATGTCCATTTTTCTGCAAATTATTCTATTTAATCCAGTTACGGATACGAAGAGTCGCATTAAATTCTTTGTAAAAAAAGTTTGTATAGTATATTGAATATTAATTAATTGATATACAGAGTGGTTCATTTAAGTCATTACGGAATTTTATGAAAAAATAATATATCGAAAGCTAAAAATTTGGCATAAAAATATGTTTCATATATAGTAGGGTGTTTTATTTTTATATGCAAAAATCCATACTTTCAGGTAAAAATGATTGTTCAAGTTTGTTTGCATATCTTTGTTGTCGGTAGAGATACAATTTAAATTTTTAAATAAAAATTGCGGATAATTTAATTATCTTTAGTATTCAGAAAAAGAAATTTTGAAAAATATTGGACGGTTTGAATGTTATGACGGAATTTGTGAGGTTATGTTGATTTAGTTAGCCATATTTAGGGGATTTGTTCACTTTTCTCGAGTATCTTTGTTGTTAGAAGAGAATCGAAGCGGAAAATATGATGAAAAATATTCAACGATTTTACAATTTTTATCGATAAAAATATGATTATGACATACTTGAGCCGTATATATGAATCCAATTATGTGGCATTTTAAGTGGACCACCCCGCATATAAAACTTTTTCCAAATTACACCGAATTTATAACAATAATTTGCGAACTGACGATATAATACCAATTAAAAGTTTCCGAACGAAATCTGCCGATAAATTAAGCTATGCGGCAACTCTGTATTATTATAGGTTAGTAATTGGTTCAAGCGCTAACTTCACCCAGCAACATATACAAAATAAACAATTTAGGCTCTAATTTAAATATATATGTATATATTACGGGATAGATTATCCCGTAATTAACTTTTAGGTTTATTTGTTTTGCTTTATAGTTGACTAAATGCAGTGAAGTAGTAGAGTATAGAGTAGATCAGGCCCAACTATAGATTGTTATTTGGCGGGGGGGGGTGGTGGTGTTTAATTCATGCCGCTAGGTATACCCTGTATATTAGATTAAGGGTAGCATCCCTTATATAATGGGAAAATCTGTTTATTTAGGTCAGAACTCGCGTATGCTGATGCGTATAATATAATATATAAACCCACCAAAGTCTAGCCGAAAATTATACGATGAGGTAATGTTTTTGTTTATGATATGCGGCTTTCGATTCGAATTTTTTTGCGATAGTTAAATGTGTTGCCTATACACACATATATATAGTTTTTTAATTAAACTAATTTTCATTAATTAGTAGCAGCAATAATGTTTTTAATGGCAATTTTCTACAGTTATTGGTTTAAAACTAAAAGTTTGTGCATTATTTGGTCGTGTAAAATTAACACCCTGTATCTATATTTGCGGCTTAGACATGTTTTTGATTTAGATCAAAAGTATAATACAAGCAGGCACAAGTAATTGCTTTATAATTCTGTTTAAATTAGATATTTTCTCTATCTTGAGCAGAATCCTTAATCGCAAGGATCGTATTTTTGAAAAAGTGTTACCAACGTCTAAATGTACAATATGACGCATTAAAAGAAAATTTTATTGCTATTGTATTCGTAAGTTTTATTGAAGCTCTACTGTTCGAATATTATCGTCTATTTTTTGACCTAAATATTTCAAAATCAATGAATCGTTTTATATATACACAGGGAAGTCCTTTTATTATGATATATTGTATTCATATTTCCTATTCAATCCGAACATATATCTACGACGCTCTATGTGAGGCGCCTTGAAGCAAAAATCCACGACATAAATTATGTATGTTCCTTAAAATGGCTAGTAAAATTCCATTTTGTCGAGGATTTTGCATTTGGGCTCCTCATATTTCGTATAATATACACAAGCGCACAATCAATCGATTCTATTCCGTATGTCTAGAGATACCTTTAAATTCGACTCTATATAAAAATTGGAACATATACCGCGTGTTGCAGCAACTGAAACATATAAAAAATGTATTTTTGCGACACCCTGTTTGTGGTCGTGTAGGTATTATTTATATTCTACAACTGACATCCAATATTCATGATAGGGGTAAAATTATCATCATTATGTATTCTGTGGCTTTTCATATAATAATGGCCGATATGAGTCGCTATCACGAAATAATGTATATCTTCGGTTGTTAAATTGACATTTGCGATGAATAATCCATCCAATAATCCCGCTTGTAATTTTTCATATTTTTCCACTCCTTGGTGGATGTATTTGACAGAATTACCCCTATTTGAAAATCGTTTTAAAAACTATCACATGAAGTAACGGAATATTATATTCAAGCATGCTATCTCAAGACTTGAAAAAATTATTTGTTGCTAAAATCTAAGAAAAAAAAACGGCACTATTTATATTTTTTTAATGCATGAACTTGCTATTAATCGACAACTTCGTCGGTTTGAGGAAATTCCCGATTTTTTTTCTTCTTTTCTGGGGCCCTTCACGAAGTTCTTCATCTAGAGGAATAATTAACATATTATCAGTGTCAAGAACTTTTTCTCGTATATAGCGGTGGTCGTCTCGTGCTCTCGCGGCAATTGATTTATTTTTACCATATTGTAATTAATTTAAATGTCCGAAGGACTAGAAGTTTCACTGTTCCAACGTTTAAGCAAGTTTTAAGACTCGCAGTTCCTTTTTTTTTTTTTTTTTGTTCTTTGCTCTTTTGCTGTACTGTACAAGCAAAGTCTTTAGCTTCCGTGTGCGAAAGGAACTTCGACCATCTCGAATAAAAATAATATGCAACGGAAAGCGTTCAGCTTTTAATTTTCCAAAAGAAATATGGTGTATTTTTGAACGGAGAAACTTTCTCACACAAAGAAAAGATAATATTTTTAACGTACGTTAATTAAAATATCTGAAGGTATTCCATATTATATTAGTTCATTTTTAACGTCTTAACGATAAACTTCTTTTTCTTCTACCAATTGTACTTTTATACTAGCTAAAAACCAACAAAATTCTGAACCCTTAAATGCCTACGTTGGAATATTTTAAACAGCTGTGTATCAAATTTACATCACCGCAATGAAAATTTTCTACTTGAATTGACACATTTTCTTAAATATTGTTAGAAATCGTAAATTCATGACTGACTCGTTGAATCACAGATGGCGCCGGGTCCAATTAGGTTTGTCATTGATCAAATGCTGCGTTGCAATTCATCAGCTATTAATAAACTCGTATAATCGAAGAGTTTTGAAGTGAAACTTCTATAGGCGCGGTAGAAGACAAGTACAGACAGAATGCGAGCCTTTATAGAACGGAAGAAAGCGAATAAACCGCCAAGAAAAGTGCCAACAAGTACCTTGGAAAAAAGTAGAGAGTATCGAGCCAGGCAAAGGGCGTTAAAGAAACACGGTGGACAACATAACCTTCCAACGACCTCAAATACATTGGATGAATCGATACCGTCGTTAAGTGAGGACACAGTGCGTGGTATAAAGAATTTGAATGCCACTGATGCAGGCGTGCCGTGTCTACACGTGAATCTGATACAGCTGAGCCATCGACATATAGAAATGCATCCACTAGTGCATCATACACAAAATTTACATTCTTTCAATCTGCTCATCGCGAATTTGATAAACAATTTTTCAATAATCCGTTAGGTACAGTGTGGTCCATATGTGATCGAATATGGTTTAAGAATGTAATTTAATATAATTTAATTTAATGCATAAAATCAACTTTTCCTAGGAGCTAAGAAGTTTCACTTCTACCGCGCGAAAGTCTCACGCATTTTTATTTTTTATAAACTGTATTTAATATTGAAAAAATATATAAAGTGATTTATTTTATCACTTTCTGCGAGGTTCATTAATTGACCAGTTAATGTACAATTAGTATCATTAGAAATGATCCCATATAGGGACTGGATTCATAATACACTTGCAGCGTACGATAGATTATTATAAACAGACCGATTAATCATAGGCAATAGAATAATCTAAATGAGAGACCTGCGCACTATCATATATACCTACATTATGTTCTAAAAGCGAATGAATCTCGTATATAGGATCATTTCGAATGCTACTAATTGTACATTCCACACAAATATCGCGCTATAAAATCGAAATAAAATCATTTCTTTGTTGTCCAAATTCAAAATCACCCACGTCTGATAATGTCTGCGATTAAATCCGATTAGAAAATCGATAATAGCGACTTGTATTGTCCCGAAGTTAGTTACCCACCAACAACAATTTACGCATCAATTATGCATAGGGTGTCCCTCAAAACTGTATAATTACTCGCTCACATATTGATTGCCAGATGTAGTAGTACCACTTGGAAATCTATTCATTGTATTATTTACGCAAAGCTTTTAGTGGCGTTTACGATTTGGCTGCCGTTGTAGACAATGCACTAATTGACAATAACGATAAAGTGCTTTCCGAACGCCAATTAATTATTTAATATCGAAACGCAATCGATAATTCCGCACCGCCAACAATTTTATACATAAAAAAGATATATTTTTTATATACCATTGACCTAAATTCCTTTTTGGCTGAAATTCGTATTCTCGCACCCCCATGCCTAAGATGACGACTTTTCATATAGTCTCCCTCCCTCCTCACTCTACAATACATTCTGTTTTAACTCAATTCTATAGTACGTCTTCATTCGTCACTCGCATCAACCCTATCCAATCTTCACCCGGTATATATAGATATCCGATTTTACTTCCACAAGAAAAATTTCTACGCTAAGAAGACTTGTTCATTTTTTAACTATTCATTTTTTGCGCGCGCCAGATCATAAATCTGTGTATTAAAATATGTGAGATGATGTCTTCCTGTTTCTCCTCCACATACATATGTGCAGACTAACTAAAGGAAAATAAACGACAAAGGCGGCATGTTAACTTGGCTCTGCCGCGCGTTCTTGTAGTTATACGTGCAGATGTCTTCATCTGTCATAAATAATATCCCAGCTAGAGCAGCATGTGTCAAGTCTAAATTTAATTCGAAATTTAGTTGCCGCGCGATAACTTATAATGAAAAAATGTGGAGATTTTATTTTTATATATTCGATTTTACGTTGTGAAAAAATCTTCGATGTACGCCGTTTTTTTTTTGGTTATTTAATTTAGCTTGTTTTCAGCACTGCCGCATATTTTGTAGAGGTAATTCGAATGAGGTAATTTAAGTTGGTAACAAGCTATTAACCGGCCATTTTAATTAATACCAGTCTTCGTGTTATAAATGGACCGCGTAATGAGAAAATGAGAAAAGCACTTGACCATATTGCGTCAATTTTACATCTACAGCATATCCAAAAGCAGATATAAAAAAAAAATTATTTACTTTATTATATGTTTTTTACTTATGTATTTGTTGCTGGTAAAAGCAACACAGCGAAGTATCTTATACATCCACGATATGACTACGAATCTAAAATTCTTTCGCTTTTAAATGCCTCTTGTTTTCTTCCTTCCTTCGGAAAATATTCGCGCATCTCCTCTTTTAGCCGCCGCATTCCGCATTGTTTGTTTTTATTAAATATATATTGTGTATTCGCACAAACATTTTATGTTACACCGACGACGCGATTTTCTTTTCTTAACAAGATTTTCCGGTACAGGAAAAAACAACATATTACATCTGTCATAAAATACATCTACCGCAAATAAAAATGTTGATCTTACATTAATGTATTTTCTAATGATATGGCAACAGCGCGCTACGCTAATATAGTTTTAAATTGACTATATATTTTTGGTAAATTTGGTTAAAGCGCTTTACAAAAAAATGTTTAAGCTAACCCGAGTTGGCTCTGGTCCATGCAAAAGAGCAGCGTTGCAGTAAATAAGCGGCAACGTGTTAATTTCGTCAATTACGCCAATTTGCTTGGGCTATGGTGGAAATCTTCAGCTCCCGCTATATATATATCAAAAAATAGAAGAAAGACTTTTATCCAATATAATGCCCCGCTGGACATACTGCGTTTAATGACAATAGTCGCCCATTTAAATATTGCGATAATTTTTTTGTCAGTTCTGTACAGCATTTTTTGAAATTTCCAAATCAATTTAATCCATTTTATTGTTCAATTATTTTATATACCTTAAAAAGCTATGGCCTCAGTATAGACCCCTGCAGAACCCCCCCCCCCCCCCCCCCGTATATAATACACTATTTGTAAGTTTACGATTCATTTTACAAATAAACAAAGTCCTTCCTTCATCAAAACGTTTTCTAATATTCTCATAAATTTTCTTGATTTAAAGAAAAAGTTCCTAACAAACGAATAATTGCCCATGTCCTTTTAACTCTACGTTTGGTTCATTCTACAGCGCCAGTTCTGCTTACCAAAAGTGGTCCAATTCAATTCTCGCGGCTTCATCATTCATAATCAAGTAAGCCGGTGATCTCACCCATTTAAAGTTTGAGAATAGGTTGAGGTCGTTTCGACCCCAATGACCCTAATCATTCGGATGAAACTCTTTAGTTTGCACGTCCCGTATAGACTATCTATATTTTTGTATATTTGAGTGCCAGCTATCCTGAAGGAAACTTTGGAGGGAACCAGCTACTAGTAGATGGTTCGATTAGTCTTTCGCCCCTATACCCAGTGCCGACGATCGATTTGCAGGTCAGAATCGCTACGGACCTCCATCAGGGTTTCCTCTGACTTCGTCCTGAGAAACCCTGGAAAGCGCGAATAATTGCCCATGCTTATGTTTTTTTAATTTCTGGAATACAGGAGATTTTTTCAAAATTTCGCGGGTTATGTGGCCCGAGGGCCGTTAGTTGGGCAACGCTGTATTTAGCGATGATAAAGAGTAGTAAAAGCAGATATCCCGTGATGGGCTACTGCTGCTGCGGCCGGCGCAGAAGAGCAACGCCAACGAAAACGACAATTAATTAAATTTAAAAACGCGTTAGGCCGTGGCACTGCTCAGCCACCAACTGCCATCTGGAAACTGGTTGCGAAATGTCTCAATCAGCTCTTCATTTACATACAATCGAAAATTGTGTATTGTAACACAAAATGCGTCGATGAATTTTTAGTATTAGATTTTTTCTATGTGGATTAACGTTTCGCGATTACTTTTCCCGTGTTTTTCACAACACAGTTGTTTATTTCATTGACAGTGAAGTGAAGTTGCACTGACGCTGGATTAACGAAACGAAACGTAATTAATGACCATTGCTATTCGGGCTAAGCGTCCAACAGGAGCACCTAACTCTCCCTCGGGATTCCGGTCGCTTTTCATCAAATTATTCGTTACCAACCTACAATCAATTTCATTTCTGCGCAACGTACTGTTTGTTTTCTTTGTTAGATATTTCTTTTGTAATCAAACATTTTCGAAGAAGAATAAGAAAAAAAATTGATTTCTCGTCGTTTGTTCTGTTTAATATTTTACACGCGATTTTTTTGCCATATTCTCGAACTAATGGCAAACTTGCACAAATGTGTTTTATAGAAATGGAAGAAGAAGCTTTTTTTATGCGCATGAAATGTAACATTTAAATTATTTGCTAGTGCTTAGTTCGAAGTTTATCTTATTGCATTACACATACTAGGGGTTGTTTCGACACCGCATCATACACGCGCTGTTGCCGTACCTTTTACCGCCGATGCGTCCTCTCATCTCGAAACGAAATGATAAATAGCCCTTTGTCTTCCTGCTTTGTGTATTCGTTGACAGATCACGCAATAATAAATCCACATTTTTATATTTGTGTGTGTGTGTGTGTGTACAATCCGTCGTTACATTTATTTGTTTCTGTATATATTATATATAGGGGATGGGTTGGCATCTTCAAATTTATTTCTGCAAATCAGTCGTAAATAATTCTTCGCTCGATCCTCGTCTTTGTATGTCATGTTCCTTCTGTTCGCCGTCGACGCAAAGAAAAATATAATTACCCTCTGCTTATGGGGTTGGTAAATTATATGAATGCGACTCATAAGGGTGCACTGTTGGTTTGTATTTACTGTACTTGGGATTCGCACCCCTCCATTACGAACGCACATTATTCGTAATTTATAAGTGCAACGAATGAAAAATTTGGAAGCATTTTTCCATTACATCAAAAGACAATTTAATTATATCGCTGTGCAGTGTCTGAGGATGCTTCTGCCATTGTCGAAACGTCCGTTGATAATTGCCAGTCACTGAAGACTTAAAAAAAAATTACTTTGCTTTAGTTTGTTTGTGTATATTTTCTTATGAAGAGCAAGAAAACTTATTTTTTGATTTCGATTTATTTTGATCGGTGGATAGTAGAAAGGTGTCATCTAAAAGTTGGGTTATGTATCATACAGAGGGTTGCTAGAGAACTGGAGAGTATTTTTAAAATTTCGATCGTCCGTCACAATAGATTTTGCTAAACTATTATTGTGGGAGGGTGTAGTAAATGTGCAATCGCCGAAAGTAAGATGACGAGAGACCGTGATGATGGTTCAGCCTAAACGGTTCGAAACGTCATAACAAACACTCGTACCTAACTTCTCTCCTACGCGCGCACACTGCTACGTGACAGTGTAGCGAGCGCACCCTGACGGTGGGATTAGGAATCACACATACATTGCTTTTCGCTATATGTATATTGTATGGATTGGGTATTATGGTTGTGTAGACCTGTGCGCTCTATTAGGCAACCGGCCTTGCATAAGTTGGTTTGCTGTTGCCGCTGAAGGGGGATCGTGATGATATTGATGATGATGGCGGCGTTGGGGAAGGTTCGCTAGGGGGGGGGGGCAGGGTGTTATATGGGGGGGACGAAAAAGGATGATGTGAATGTTTAGATGCGGTGCTGCTAATCGTTGTTTAAAGGTTTTGTGTAAAGGATCGTTTTTGGAAAAGGTTTTTGTAACGTATTTTTGATTGAACCTGTCTTTAGTCACACTTTGGCCATATTTAAGAATTCCATCAACTTTAGAAATCGACGAAATATAATTATTTCTGATGGTATATTGCGCAGTGGCTAATTCATGAGTTTATATACAGATTATCGAACGATTAGAGCAAATATTTTTAAATTCTGAATCGCTTTTTCATTAAAATCTTGTATTTGTACGTACCGTTCAAAAATTATTCGTAAATAGTACTTTTGCTAAGTCTTTTGCTTTATAATGATGAAGTGGGTCCAAGGTTCAAAACCTGTCGTAGGCATATTTTTATAAATAAAAAAAAGAAAAATGTTTTTCGACCAATTTTTTTGATTCTGTCGATCAATTGTTTTGCGGGAAATTTAGCTTTTTCTCAGTGGGAGATATATTCAAACCAGGTCCGCAATGATTCACGTCGTTCTATTTATATTAAAGGAATTACGACGCTTAAAATGAGGAAGTGTGGCAATATGGCCGAATTATACGGAAAAATATATGACATTGACCAGATCGCCCCCCAGCTAGAAAACGACCCCCTGGTCGGTCGATCGCAGCGATTACAATATCGTTGCTGTACATGGGGATGAATGTGTTTGTTGAAAAGAGATTTTTTTTATTGGTGATAAGAAGTGGGAAAAAAAAAATATATGAAACATAATATAACTCTTGGAGGAAGAATCGTGCGTTGACAGTGACGGCGTATTTTTGCTTTTGGCCTGACAGTTGACAATTAGTCGTTGAGTGACAGGTGCGAGGACAACGAGGAGATTTATAACAGCTTGATATTAGCCGATCCTGTGCGCTAAATGGGATAATTTTTACGGGTTTTATTGCCCCAACGGATCGAAGGTTATTGAAATTTCCCCCGCTGATAGATGACACGGAATTACTGTCAAATAGTGAAAATACAGGATGTATCTCTTTTGTTTCTATTTCCATTTAATCGTGGCTCACGATATTTTCAAAACAAACAATTTTCAACTGTTCATATACATTGTGGGGGGGGGTTAAAGGCATTTGTCTCAATTAGAAGAATCCGAGTAAGCTTTTATTATTTCCAGAAATAAATGACAGACGCAACCCCATGGCCTTTATACGCTCTGACAGCTACTATATCATCCCCTGTATCGCGCACATTGTCCGACTAAGAAATACAATCTCGCTTGGGGTTCGGGACATTTTATATGACATCTACTATACGTACACTAAACATTAGAGTACTGTAGAATAATGTTAAAATGTTGTGGCTTAGTATTGCTAAACATGGCGTATATATACGTGACCCTAATTGACTTTAGAGGAAAAAAACGAACGCAATTTATAATGAGGGCCATTTTTCTGTTTTGTTTTTTTGTATTTTTTAAATAATACGAAAGCTAATGTGCAGCTCGCGCCAGTCGTAAACAAAACTACAATAATACTGGGTGCGTACTAAAATAATTATAATAATAAAGTCGTAAGCAAATCGACTGGGATATACAATATTTTCTAATAGATTAGGCAACCATAAAGCAACTTCCAGACTTATTTATATATATATATATCAGAGACAGTTATTCATTATGTTGCGGATGGTCTCATTTTCTATGAATCCATTGGTATAGTAAGTACATTGCTCATATCTCGTACGCATATATGTATATCTGGTTGCATAACAATGGCTACAAGCAATTCGAGTGCGTGCAGATAGCGTTCAATATATCGGCCAATAATTCATAATGCTCCCATTACTCATTATGGATATGTTTTGTCTTCCCTCGTTTATATACACGTCCATTCATTACATATCTACCTACGATATTGATATCCAATATCGTACATAAATACATTTTTATACTATGTATATGCAAATCGCTGCATATAATTTTTATGACAAATTATTTGCGATGTAAGTAAAAATATGTACAGAATTTTTTGTAAAAAGAAAATGTACGAATAAGAATGGGAATACCAAAATCGTTTTGCATTCAGCTTTTTTATATATATATATATATATATATATATATAATGTTTCTACTGTTTGGAATACAAACAAATCCATCTTCAGCGTACTTATGAATAAATTCCAAGAATAATATTTCAATTTTCTTGTCCATTCTGCATTGTGGGGGGTATGCAACAAAGTTGTTGAAATTCCTACCCTTTGTCGAATTGTAAATTATGAGATTAAAGGTGCGGTTTGTAATATACAGGGTGATGAAATATGTATATTTGTGTATTTGGTGAAAAATATACGGGTTTGTGGATATTTTAATTGTGCGTGTGATTAATGATTGTTGTTTCTGAATGAATTTATGTAATGTCATTTGTCATTATGACGTCAACGTCTAATGGAGATAGAAATTGTCATATCCGGTGGATTTTAGATTTTAAACGATACTTTGTTTTGGCTATAAATTACGTTTGGAAAAGGAAACGGCAATTAGTGCATTAAAAATGTACAAGGAAGATATTATACTAAAATTGTACAAAAATGATGTTTGAAAAAATGTTGATTGACTGCATTTTTTTTTATATATTGATAATTTTTTCACTTATTTGTACCGAATTCGTACAAATATGTACTTGTTTGTTATTCAGTTATTGTTTTCTAATATGTAAAGTTAATATTAACAAAAAAACACAGCAAACTAGTAGAGTCTACATGCAATTTAACAATTAAAAATGTGAAAATATAGATTTCTGTGTGTACACTGGAAGTTACTAATCGAAAAGTAATGACCATGTACATAGTTCAATAAGTAATAATAACTTTGAATAGTATGTCCTCGTCGGATTGGTTATGACTTTTTAACCCCTTACAGTAGATGAGTATACAATAAGTTCATCTAAACACTTTGTATATAAAATACGCTCAATCGGTGATATACAGGATAGACGAATTTCCAATATATCAGGACAAAAAATTAAAAACTTTCGTTACGATATTCTTTCAGTTCGTTTTAAAACATTTTACCAACCAACTCGTTAGTTACATAAAATCCACACGACTGCATCATTCGAAACGCTCGAAGTGTCTTCGCCGTTTAACTGGCCGTAATATCTCGGGGAAGAATATCGCCGTAATAATGTCGGTTGTGTATTTTCGTAACTGTCAACGCATTAGTGCAGTTTATCAACATGTAATACAACGCAATGGGACTTGTGAGTAAGTCACTTAAAATTATAAAATTAGAAACGCGGACGCTCAACGTATCATCTTCTGTTTAACACGCGCTGAAGATCGTCTTTTAGTCGTAATATTGCAGTTGTAGTGACTGTTAACTGTCGACGTTTGCAATGGCAGAGGATAATATATGATTATTATCCTTCGGAAATGTCATATCTCTTAAGCTAAAATAGATTTTACATGTTGTAGACATTTAAAATTGGTAGATAACTTTTTTTTTTTGTTCAAATAATCGCTGTATTATTATATTTATTTTTTAACACACACAAAATATATTTTTTATGAAACAAATAAAATTTAAAAAAAATCATTTTTTGATTTTGTACAATTTGTATCACATATTTACAATTTTTTCATTTCTATTACTTCAAGAGCTTTATACATACTTCTTTCTCACAACTTCTTTACCTCACTTATCTTTTATACGGTCGCAGGTAAACACCCTGTATATACACCGCTCCCGTAAACATTATAATTACGGCATCGCTATGTATAATAATACTAAAATATGAAGTACCCTAATTAAAACGTGTTATTACGTTATTGTGGGCAAGACTTTATAGTACTAGAAATGACGGCCATCGGGTTTTATTACCCGGTATTAAACATTGTTGCCGTATTTAATGATTGACTAATGTAATGAGTAATATAAAAATATATTTTTTTACAAATAAATGCTTATTAAAATAATGTAAAAAAACTAACAGATAATTGTAGATATAATTTTTTTTTAAATCGATCATTGCTTAATGAATTTATAATATTTCGATTGATCGAAAAAAACTTGTTAAAAATTCTTCGCATTAGTGAGGCTTGTACGGATCCTCCTTTCATTTATACCGCGTGTGTAGATATAAAGCATAGTTTTGACAGATGTCAGCAAGTATTTGACAGTTGACAGATAGTTTCTTCGCAGGAATTTCCGTCGAGTCTTGTCAAAATTAGACAATCGAAAGTTTTGGACAAAGTTTCGGTTCGCTCGGAATCTCCCCCCCCCCCCCCCCCCCCCAATATTTAAGTACATACATGATGGATGCTCCTTCATTGATCCTTTCAGTCCTCCTGAACTTTATCTTTCGGAGGTTATATAGAACTATTTGAGAGTCGATTTTATTGCAACGTTTTATACAGGAATTTTTTACTATCCAATGAAAGAATTAAATATAAATTAGTTGAAAGATTGTTTTTATTCAGAAAAAAAAAAGTAGAATCGATGGGATTCGAACTCGCAACCTTTAAATATTTAAATAATTCGTTATGTAGTCTGTAAATAACTGTAAATCTGCGATAAAAATGTATACAATTCTTTTTGTTTATATATATTTTTGCTTTTGGTATTATTCCATCCCAAACTCTTCTTTGTTAACATCTGCAATAATCGCATAGTCTATCCGAATATATATGGTTTTCACTATTTTAAATCAATGAATATATTTATTCTTCAATTTTGAAAAACTTTTAAATACATTCCTTGGCAGTTTAGCAAATATATCAAGTGCGGTCCTGTCCAGATTTACAATCACAATATACGGGATAGTCGCGATTTATATTTTATTAAATTAATCGTTTGAAAGTTCTCTTATATATTAAATGTGCCAACATTTTAGAAAAAACTAAATTTTGTTTCTATATACAGTTTGTCTAAAAATGATTTCTTGAAATTGGGAGTAGGTAACGGCGACGTATAAATCTCAAAACCAAAACGACTAGGACATACTACACCATATCATTCAAGTGCAATATCAGAATCATGTTTCACAAAAATCACAAATACAGAACTCGATATCCGTTGTGCTGTGCCGAAGCACTGAGGTTTCATGAGGAGCGTCTTAAGCTCCTCTAGTTCAATGCTGAAGCTTTTAAACAGCTTTGCTGCCTGCGTCCGTAATCCGTCGACAAAGACGACGTATTTATTGTTTTGGCCCTCCCATCAGACATGCTTATAAAATGTTTTAAAACATCGCGACCTTTTGTGCAAAAGATTTCCATCGGCGAAGGAACAACTGTTCAGCTATACACCGTTTTCTTGAAAGTGGCAGGAAAGTGACAGTAGTTCACGCATCATAAATCAAGACCTGTATAATGGCTTGACCAATACAGTACAGAGCGGTGCTATTTAAAACAGTATGGCGTCAGTCGTACGGCACATTGAATAGTGCTGTGGGTACGCTTGTGTATTGTCAATAGAAAAACTAGGTGTGGCTGAGTACCTTTTGCATATAAGTATATGTATGTGTATAAGTGCAGCCCTTATGCGCAGTAGTGGTCCGCCACTTAAAAAAAAACGATGTATAGCTTTCGCTGAGAAATTGTATGAACCTTCTATAATATAGAATAAGTAAATGGGAAAACGAAACGTTTTGCAGTGTACAAAACAGCGGGCGAAAATACATTCTACACAATCGGGTTATGAATTTTGTACGATCCGCATAAAAATTCACAATGTAGATTTTCAACTACCTAATATATTAGTTAAACCACTTCTTTTACTGTTCTTATTTCGCAGAGTACATTTTGCGTCCTCCCCACATTCAAATTTAAAATTCCCATTTGCAATAAAATTTCAGCGGCGCGCTGCAAGTTTCGTGGCGGCATTTTCCCGATGATGACTTTTAAACATAAAATTGGCCGCAGCAACAATACACATAAGCTGAAACAAACAGCCACAAAACACACGACACGACCGGGCAAAAATCTGGTTTGAAAAAAAAAAAAAACGCTAAATTTGAAGATTTTTTAAAATCATATCGCAACACTGGTCATTCAATACACGAAAAAGACATTGAATTACATCGCCAATAAAGAAAAATTAACATACAGGGTAAAGAAATAAATCAACGTCTATATGTACATGCGTTGAATCCATGAATTCCTTTAACACTTCTTTAGTTACGGAACAGAAGGATAGTATAGAAAATACAACTGGTGGCGCGGTGTTGTTTCTTGTAACATATGTATTGTCTTGCGGATAACACTTTTGTATGTATATATGTGTTTGTGCGCGGTCTCCCACAGGATTGTAACATCTAAAAATGCACGGGCACATTACCATTGTCAGTATTTATAACGCGAATGGTAGTATAAAGTTTGCGCCGAAAATACCGAGAGAATCCAACGTGGAAACATTTTTTTTTTACATTTAAAACCCGAAATAATCTCGTTTTACTGAAGATGGGGGCATAGTCTTCGAAGTGCGCATCTAGTTATTGTATTAGAACGATATTCGATGTATCTAAGTATTCGATATATATATGTTTTTTTAAGTGAAACTTCTATAGGCGCGGTAGGGCAAATTGGCCTGAACGTCACGAAAAGTCAAACGCATGCTACGCGCATGCGCCGCGTGTACTGTGTGTGTACGTAGCATAAGGCAACCAGTTGACGCTTGCGTATTTTATTATATATTACACAAACACAGCTTAATCTTTTAGTTAACAATTCGTTTCTCAAATTCGCGATGAGCAGGTTGAAAGAATGTAAATTTTGTGTATGATGCACTAGTGGGTGCATTTCTATTTGTCGATGGCTCAGCTGTATCAAATTCATTTCGTTGATCTCTCACACCGCGTGTATTTTCACGTATTGACTGAATCAGTGGCATTCAAATTCTTTATACCATTCAGTGTGTCCTCACTTAACGACGGTATCGATTCATCCAGTGTATTTGAGGTCGTTGGAAGGTTATGTTGTCCACCGTGTTTCTTTAACGCCCTTTGCCTGGCTCGATACTCTCTACTTCTTTCCAAGGTACTTGTTGGCACTTTTCTTGGCGGTTTATTCGCTTTCTTCCGTTCTCTAAAGGCTCGCACTCAGTCTGTACTTGTCTCTTTCTCCATTTCACTTTTCACACAATGGAAATTGTGTGAAAAAAAATATATATATATGGGAAAAAGAAAACGTTAACAAATGGGAAAAAAGCAATGTATAAAATCAACTTTTCCTAGGAGCTAAGAAGTTTCACTTCTACCGCGCCAGAGTCTCACGCATATTTTTTAAGTTCTTTTATGATTAGTGTGTTATTTTATGTACACGGTGAAAAAAATTTTGTCGATTAAAAAAGAAAAATGTAAATTTAATTCAACTGACGATAATATGTTTTTTTGAGAATCTATAAAAAATATTGTAGAAAATGTGTAGATTTTTTTTTGAGAATTAGAATTTACTTATAAAATACAGTAAACATTCGGTATATTTTGGTGTTTCTGATCCAATCCCTCGAACTCTGAACATTTCCTCGAATATAGTTTCTTTGCGAAACAACAGCTATCGATAAGAGCGTAGAATAAAACAGCATTAGAAGAAGAGCGGCATTTCAGGCGAGAATGAGGGGTTATAAAATAATAAACATAATGTTGGCGAAATCGAATTTTCGACGTTGGATTGTGATACTGTAATACAGGATGATCCACAATAACTACAAGTAGAACAAGAGTATTGAATTTGATGTTTCCTAAGCAAATTGTTTATTAAAATTCTTTCTGTGCACGTTTCTATAAATTCTAATTGCAATTACATCGAATTACCAGTACATACATCGACGTATATCGAATTCGGTATATAATAGTAGCGCGATCGTAGCGCCTCGGACGTACATTGTTTGCACCAATTTGGCTGCGATTCAATTGCCCGGGCACATAATCTAATAACCATCAATGATGAACATCGAGAACAACAACTAACATACAACGAATTCTGCGAGAGAATACGATTAATGTTATAGTTGCAGACCTAGCGCCTATATACAGGGTGTATTTTTTTGTGATGCCAAATTCGTATTTCAAACGTAACAAGATTTCTGAGATGAGCTCGAAAATTTCTTGTAGTTGGAAAATTATTAAACAGAATTTTATATCATAAACTTACTCTAAAGGATGGTGGTATAAATATCCTTAGCACTGTATATGTGTGAGAATATTTTTTTTATGTAGAAATAAATTTGGACGAATTTGCAGTGTGTCCTAATTCTTCTGGTTTTGACATTTAGATACCGTTTTGGAATAAAGCTATTAAAGAGTCAGGACCAAAAATAAATTGGACACACTGTAGCGATTACAAATTCGAATTCCACGCGGTGAAAAGAGGGTTAGAATCCGCACAATTGACACATATATACATATGAAGAGTTGATGCTTGAAGAGGGTCAATCTGTGCCACCGAAACAGTAGAGCGAGTAGTGACGGTAGGTGGTCGGTCATTGCCGTAATTAATTGGATTTTAGGGGTACGCTTCATGGGCCACGTTAGGAAAAGAACGTGGCCAAATTGGAAATGGTTGGCGGGTAGTTAGTTAAGGGCGAAATTGATTTGGTTGCGCTTATTAAATAAGAATTATTTCTACATCTGTGAGAGAATAATATATTTTGATCTTTTTCTCGAAGAAAGGTCGTGGCATTAAGTGCAATTTACGATGACAAAGGAGTTAAATTGGCTAATTTGCCTACGCTCAAACAATATTAAATTGGTTCATTATAATAATTCACGCACGGGACATTTCGGCGAACGTAAAGTACTAAGCGTATTTTATTGATCAAGTAAAGTCTTTGGTGCTCCGAAACGAGCCTATGATATTGATTTTTTTTCTGGTAATTTACTGTTTATAAAACTTTCATACACAAAATGAAATATTAGCTACTTATTGTGTTATTAGGGGCTGCTCTAGAGAAAATTGATATACTTTTACTTTAGTGTCTGTTTGCATAAAAGCGTGTTTTTTCTCGTACACATGAATAATATAGCCAAAACGAACAAATACGCGGTTTCTGGAATTTTATTTTATATATGCGCATGCATATAGTCGTGTATAGGTCCCCATCTCCATAAGAAACTGGCCTAGGGCGTCCGCGGATAGAGCAATTCGTTGTTGTAATTTGTATATATTCATGTATATGATGACATTTTTTTGTTTTCTACTTATATTTAGTACATCTTTTGTATCTCGTAAATTTTTTATATATATATTTTTTGATCATATATACGTAGAAATCTTTGTTGAAACAAAAGCACGTTACTAGTCCATGGAAGCACATTTCACAGAGCATCATACACTAGTACAATGTATGTATGTACAAACAAAATAACGTGCATTTTTATAAAAAGAACTCTAGACGAGTGTCGGCAGTTCAAAAGGGAAAAATATACTAGGACACTTTACTGGAGAGGAGAATACACAAAACGAACATTGCATCAAACATGTTGTCTGGCTGCTCCTATATATATATAAGTTGTGTCATTTTCCATACCATTTTGTGAATGATAGTTGATACGAAATACACGCGGCGATATAAATATTTAAATTCGCTATAGGCACTTCATTTTTCATTATATCTCACGTGGAATGCGACACGCGCTCCTCATCCTCTTGCATTATAAGATGTAGTTACGGAAATGTCAACATTGTTTCCACTCTCGTAATTACAGCTTACACAGCTGTGAACCGTGATAATAATTTGATACGAGGAATTAACTTAGGCTACCCAATACGCACTGTTGAGCGATGCATTAACTACTAAAATCGGTCATAAAAAAATACATTTCCCGTTGCGGCTTTCGTGTATGTTTTAGATAGTTCGCAATGTGACCGTACGATGGCATTGGTGACATTTGCGCATATGACACATCACGTTTAAAGGCGAAAAAGGATAAATTATTAATCGCACATTAATAATTGTTTGTATTCAGTTCAATGGCAAAATTTATTACACATTTCGCGTGGTAAAACTTACAGCTCGCACTAACCTATAGTTAGTTAAAGAGTCCGCAATCCTAAAGATTGGTTGGAAACAGCACGCCATGCCGATCTATCCTGAGCTAATCCCTTCATCTCCCTATAGCTATTCATCTCAACGTCTTCAACTATCTGACTCACATACTCCAATCTAGGTCTACCTACCCCTCTCTTTCCCTCCACTCTACCTTCTATGATCAATTGCATAATCCCCCCATGCCTAAGAATATGCCCTACTAATCTGTCTCTCCTACGCTGTAACACTCTCCAAATACTTCTCTTCTCCCCTACTAACTCTAGTACAGCTTCATTTGTTACTTTATCTTCCCAACCAATCCTCATCATCCTCCTATAACACCACATTTCAAGTGCTTCTAATCTACGCTTCTCTTCCTTTCCTATAGTCCACGCCTCACACCCGTACAGTGCTACACTCCAAACATATACCTTCAGTAATCTTTTTCTAATACCCAAGTCAATATTTGATCTTAAAATCTGTTCTTTTTCCACGAATGCCTTCCTACCCTGTGCTATCCTACACTTTATATCTACCTTGCTTCGATTATCTTTTGTGATTCTACTGCCTAAATAACAAAAATCTGACACTTCTTCGATTCTATTATCTCCTATTGTGATCCTCATTTTTCTACTGCATTCCTTTTTGTCACACCTCATCACTTTAGTTTTACCTATATTTATTTTCATGTTAAAATCCCTAGTCAATACTGCCTGCATACCATTCAATACCCTTTCTAAATTCTTTTCGCTTTCTTCCAATATAGCTATATCGTCGGCGAATCTCAGCATATATATTTTCTCTCCCTGTACATTCACACCTACACTATACTCTTCTTTTACTTTGTTTATTGCATCTTCTATATATAGATTAAATAATAACGGTGAAAGTGTACATCCCTGCCGAACTCCCTTCCCTATTTTTGCTACCTCTTCTTCCCCCGCAATTCTAACTAAGGCAGTTTGAATTGAGAATAGAAAAAACCATCATGTAATATGCTTCATAAACGAGCAAAGTAGCATAAAATTAATTTAATCTAAATCGGCGCGGCGGGGTGCAGTTTGCCTATACCTCTTGCCGTATCTCGTGGTCCAGTCTATCGATTGGGGTAGTGGGTTCAATAGATACTGTATCAGGTCTAGGTAATGTGTGGTGGTTATTAGTTGGCGGGATAGCGAACCACGGTGGTTTGCTGCACCGCCAAATAATAAATCAACGGGACAACGTGGTTTTACTAAACTGTCAAAAGTGTCCTTCTAAAAATATGTCCTTATTTTAAAATGCGTATATATTCGAGCTTGTTGCTAGCTGTACTACAGCATGTTTTTGCGATTGAATGAAAAAAAGAAAACGTAATCGAAATATCGGTTAATTAATTTATATAAATCGTGAAAAATGATCACTCGAAATAATTTTCATAATAAACAAACAATATTTGAGAATTTTTAAATGCCAATCATCGAATTGTTGATATCCATTGCGTTTCGGGAACGCGCTGTATATTACAAAATCACAGGTGCATGTATAAAAGTTTTATAATTGAAAATTAAAACCCCATTCTTAAATAATATTTCTTTCTTGAACGCCGGATTCATTAGTATATAAAATTGAATGAAAAGCGACATCATAAAAAAAATGCGATTAAAGTCTTAAAAAAAAACAATGTTTTTCTAAATTTTACGATCGCTATAATTTTTTATGGGCCCCATATATATGTATATATATATGCCAAACTTAGCAACGGGTCGGTTAATCATTCAGTCTAGCGTGAGGAGCGTTTACTTTTAATTCTTGGATGATTATGGGGCTATTATGAGGAGCTTAGATCACATGGGGATGACGATCACGACGGCGGAGTGGAAAAACAAACAGAAGTGACTAATATTCCGCTCGCTAGGCGGCGCCACACACACACACACACACATACATACAAGCGCTGTTTAAACGACACTCTATTACTCTTCAACAGCGAAACGTAACGCTGCTAGAGTACGACAACGATAGGGCCATCTAGTGTGTAAAATATTAAATGTAGTACCACTACGTGGGCCTTAAGGATTTTTACAAGCCCAGATGTTTGAACAAGTATTGGTAAATGAAATAATGGTAGGCGATAGAATTATCTTTAAACTCGGAGTTAATAAATAAATTTAAAGCGTTGCAAAATTAAGCTATCTCCGGCGAAGCGCACCTAATTCGGACATAATCTAGAGCAAATTCGATTTAGCGACGTATATATCCATTCTCTAACTGCTGATATAATTGCCTTTCTGCTGGATTTCCAGTAACGTATAGTAAGCAGGCGTGTCTGGGGCAACAACACACAAGAAAAGATTTAAGACGGGCGATATATTTTATAAGACAGAAATCTAATGTGCCCCCCCCCCGGGGGGGGGGGGGGGTAACGGCGGGAGAGGCGGCGGCAATAGGATAATCTCTTCATATAGGAAAGTATTGCGCTCACTGTGCGATATATAGACGATTCATATAGCAAATGCGGGATAGTTAATGTGCACCCTGTAGAATAGTGTGTTCTGGACATTTTGGTTTTGAGTTTTGAATGTTGATTTTATTAGTATCTTACAATAGATTATGTTATCCGCATTGTATCTACGAAAGTATTTATAAATTGTACATAGAATCAATATAATATTTAGTTTTTCTTATTCTTATAGTGTGTGGTACGCTTTAGAATTTTGAGCTTCTTATTTTTTACTTATCCTACTTATATTAAGCAATTAATCCAAAAAAAAAATCCCTTCTAGTTCAATTTTTTTTAGCGTAAAACTAAATTCTAACGTTTACCAAACACTATATTTATATAAGTCGAAGCACCAAAACCATTAAACCAGTCTCTGACTATACCAACGTCAATGGCACATATATAGAGAGAAAGAATTGCCTGGCAAGTCGCAGGCCGTAGGCAATATCCTGTGACCATATATTACCCCCACCTTTACCCATGCATCAGTGTGTATATATAGTCTTAGGTGGACACCCACTCACCCACAAACCACCCCCATTCTGTGTCAGCGGAGGAACAGTGCCAGCGGCGCAAGAAACCATCTGCGGGGGTCCTCGGAGATTAGTGGCTGGTAGCCAGTGGCGGTTTCTTTCGAGGCCGCATGCCCCCCCCCCCCCACTCTGAACATTGAGCGCATCACCGTAGATATATAATTGTATTGTGATATTTTAACGAGGCATTATTTTGCCTAAAAGATAAAGCTTGTGTCGCGATAGCACTCAACACGGTGTGGCGGCGAGCAAGATGACTAAAATGCATATGCACTCATCCTATCTATTTCAAGCGGTAGAGTGGCGAGCGACACTATGCAGTATATCGTCCGATTCGTATATATAATCTGTATATGCGATTCTTTAGCGTCCCAACAGACATAGTCTAATCTAGTATACAGGAAAATTGATATACAATAGCCAGATATGACAGTTGCATTGTTCTGTGTAGTTACGTATGTACGATTTTGCCACGTGTTTCTCCAAGAATATATTTAATAGAAATAATTTAATAAAAATGAATAGTGTTAGTTCTTTATTGAAAATAGAGTTTTGTGTAGACTTTCTCTTGAGGACAATGTAAAAATTAAAGAATTCGGTAGGCCATTGCCTGATTTAAATTGATCACAAACTTGTACAAAGATTGTGTATATCACTGAAAGACAGAAGAGCGGAATACCACTTTCAAGAAATGTTTGAATTTTGCATCAATTTTAGGTAAGATTTCTTACTATTATATTATTTTTTAAGAAATACGCCCTCCTCGATTGAAATGTCAAGAGCCGCCACTGCTGGTAGCCTACCCACGCACTATACTATGTTCTATTATAGGGTACAGATCCACATATGCTTCTTTACTGTGCACGAGGGTACGGTGTGGCTTGTTGCTACGGGGTAGGTAGGTAGGTAGGTAGGTAGGTAGGTCGGTAGCGTTGTCTAGAGTGTTGGCCACGGCAGAATGTCTTAATTTGTACGGCAATTGTCTTCTAGCGTCTATATAGATTGACTGAGGCGATTCATTCTGATTTGGGACACTATTCTCTTTGTTAGGTTGCTTAGATTGTAAGAAAGAAAAGGAAGTGATCTGTAGCTGTATATACCGAGTGATGAAATTATTCTACTATTGTTGTATGTGGTCGCTTTTAGTTGCGTATCAGTAAAAACGTGATGTCATTACCAGTCATGTATTTTATTTCCTCTGATTTTTAGTACAAAACATTCCATGTCATTTACGAAAAGTTTCGTAAATTTATTTAGATTAATAACAGCGTTCATTCTTCGCATTCGTGTAGTCGTTATAATTCTTTCTTAAATTCTCGCACACTCACCAGTACATATATACAGGGAGGGGCGACTTTAATTCTAAACAGAGTATTCAATTATTCAAATATCTTCAACTTCACTTGACACGACGCTACAGAATAACTTTACATCTCGCGAGAAAGTTGACTATTTTTTTCTGTTGCTGCTGCAGCATGTCGTAAACTTCTACTCCCCCGAGTTTCTTCCGCACCTTACCACTCGCCCTCTCTCTCTATACTCCTCCCTCAGTACCAACCTATTTACCCCGGTTATACCCGTACGAGACCTCCGATTATCCGACCAACCACCTATTCAATGAAGATGCTCGACGCACGAAGGGAAATCCTCGAATTGAATTGAAGGTGACGTTTAACTTCGTGTTGAATTTTAAATTGGTGTGATATATACGATTAAAATTGTACGACTCTTAGCTATAGTCAGACCTCGGTGTACAACGTTTGGCTTCCCTCTCGTAGTCGGATTAAAAATTGAATAATACAAAATACTTTTCGCATTATGCAAGAATTAATTTACTCTGTAGATGATGTCTGATATTGAATTTAATATGCAAAGTTAGCGGTGACAATGTATATTCTCGGCAGGGATATGGTGGTGTTAAACGAGGCCAAAAGGATATATAGACAGAAAGACGTTACGAGACGTACGTACGTCAGGTGACGTTTTGCAAGACACAAGACGTAAAATGTAACGTGCGTAAATCCCTATAGAATACAAGTGAAGACCATTTATATTTAATATGGGTTTAAGGGGTAGAGAAATAAGATTATCTTAGGTCAAAGGTGGTTTGAGTTTCTTCCTCAGACCTCGCACTGAAAAGAGGGCGCAGTTGTAGCGAAAGAATTACGTAAATAAAAACAATATGCTTTTTTTTGTGTTATAAAACGATTTTTTGATCGGCGATTTTCTAGCAACCTTTTTACCAAGTTCTTTTCAACTCTAATTTTTTACCGACATTCATTACATAACAAAATAACTAATGTCTATCACAAAGCTGAAGAAAACTTGCCACATAACTCACGACATTTAAGTGTACTTCCACATAACTAGCTATTATACTATTAACTTTATTTATATTCTGCCATTCCAAGGTAGCATATAAAGTTGTGGCAACAGTTTAATTAGTAAAATAACTTTACAATTCGATCTAAACTTGTCCTCCGCTGCTGTTTCTATCCTCAACTCTGCGAGAAAGCCTGTCAGACAAATCTATATGGCGCACTCTACCAATGGTTAAGGCACATTCATAACGGTGGTTAGTTTAGTGAATGTCGAATTTACAGTTTGTCAAATATTTGGCTAGAAAGAATCGGGTCGTAAAAAATATGAAGTGTTTTCCTCCACAAAGTGATCTTCTTTAAATCCTTGTTTACGAACCTTACAAATTGTAGAATTTTCCACTGAACCGAAGACACGTTACGAGCGCACCTTTATCATGTCGTAGTCGTATATTTCATTAGTTAAACTTTGCCACCCCCAAATCCCCACTTCGCTTCGCACTTCTCCCGATTTTCCATCTTTGTTTCTGCAATGCTATCGCCATCTCTGTCCATCTGTCTATCTCATTTTGAACGTCGGGAAAGACAGATGTCGTCACTCATTTGTCATTGCCGCCCGCAAGGTATTCACCAGTATATTCGCCTTCTCCGCACGGGAGTTTTACCATACAGTGTGTTGACTTATTTGCGTACTTTTATTTTGAGGACAAATGTGCAAGACCAACTAATCGTAGGTCAAAAAGCAAAACCAAATGCACTCTACAATAGATTTATTTTATTAACGAAACCATGTCGAGTTGCTTCGGCGTGTTGCATTTTCATTATTGACACTTTTGTGTGACGCTATATATTGCTGCCCCCCCCACCTATTTATCTCCTCAATCCTAGCTGCTTAGTAAATTAGCGGGTTATAATTACATGTAGGTATCTTACTTAAAAGTCTTTCGTTTATTTGCGTTTGTGTTGCTACAACATTTGTTACTCGCAAGTTTTGAAATATACATTCTAAATAGTTACGGGGCCATTATAGACCCTTGCGGGACACTACATTAACTTATAAATCAGCGCGAAAGTAATTTCACTTCAATTATTGGTACGGGATTTTGTTCTTTTGCAATTTGTTGATTTGCATATACAATCTGCGTACATCATATATTATTTAGTATGTGTGGCAAGATACTGCGACGTTTCGCCATTTATATATATGTAGTCTTCAGGGCTGAAGGCACCACCACCACTCAGGGCGTCTATTCACATTCAATTTGTTGTCTATGTCTTCCAGTCTTCTTGCATCGCCTCCGCGTCAGAAACATCACTCCAATACATTGGGTTGAACTTGGGACACTAATATAATATACAGGGTGTTCGGAAATTTGACTAATATTCTGAAATTTACATCTGAACGAGTAAATAAAATTCGATTTTTTTAAACGGATTCCCTTTTTCAATTGCTCTAACATTTGGATGTGAAATTCTTCGCATGGTATCATCTACTGGTGACCTCTAACGGTCGTCCAAATTCTGTATTAGCATTTATCTCCTAACGTACGTCATTTTAACGTTTGTCATCGACTACGTTCATGCATAGATCATCCTTTTACATCAGTAGCTCCTGTCCTCTTTCATCCGACAAGTGCAAAAAAGCATCCTCCATCTCGCCTTTGCCCCCCTCTTCCCCCATAACTCACGCTGGCCTAGGCAAAAGAACAAGACGTTCCTCGTATAATACATGTTGATGTTCCATCTTCTACCATATCATATGCATACAGCATTCTGGTGTAATACATTTTGATGTACATTGGTGAGTTCTTGGCAACTGACAGGACACCGAAGACAACGATAAAAAACATCACATGACCTTGGCTGCTGCCTGACATATGACATGCGCGAGAAGGAATTTTCTATTAGCGTCCTCCAGTTTGGAGTGTCTATTCTACAGGATGTGTCATTTTTTTTTCATAAACCTTATCAATTAAATCTGTAAATATTGCGTAAATAGAAGAACCAAAAGAATACAAACCAAAAAATCAACCCGAGAAACACTTGGCTTTATTTTGATCGATTTGGAAAAAAGATTGTTCTTGGGTATTCTGCATATTATCTGGTATTTTGCATTTGGTTGTCCTTTGTGTTGGTCCTCTATTATGTAAGGAGCATGACAGCAAAGAATTGTATGGATAGATTAGTTGTCTTCTGTGGCCTTTGACAGTAGTATTAGTTGTTTATATTGACATTTGTCTGAAGAAAAGAGGAAATTTATCTTCGTCTGACTTTGACTCGGGAGATATTATTTGTTGGTTCGATAGAAGAATAAAAAATGCATCGTGTAATTTCAATATGTTTTTTATTTGCTATATCGTGAATATTTTACAATTGTAAAAAGGAAAATATTGGTACGCTTTTGGAAGACACTTTAGTGACAGAAAATGAATTTGCTAAAGCAACTTAAATGAGCATGCTCTAAACCGGAATTGTAAAGAGACTAGTTTAGCTTCTAGTTGATAGATGGCGATCGAATAGCCTGTCAACTGAAGTCCTACCTGCGGTGGTTAACAGAACAGCACATTCTTTTCTGTATATCTAAATTTAGCACCGCATTTATCATTCTCTAGTTAGACTTCAAGATCAAAAACGCTTCAACTAAATCAGCTCGATGGCAATTCATCTCTTTTTACACACAGCCCAGAACTATAAACATATATGAAGTAATTAAGTCATCATCTAATGAGCTTTTTGGATTAACATGTGGTGTCTCATCTCAAACCAAACACACACATGTTCAACTCTCGAGTAATACGAAGACAGTTTTTTTTTTTTCAGAATTGAAAACTGTAGTTGATTATAAATCATCCTCTTGTCATCGCGGCTCTTAACAGTTGTGATTTACATGCGAGGAGGTATGTTAACAAGCTTCGGCTTTAGTTAGCACCTTCTGGGCTTTGACTGTAAGCGATTTTAATTGGCAGGAAATGATTACTTCATAACACCACGTTGCGTGTATGAGATATTTTTGGTAGGTTTGCATTTGATTTAGTGAAGATTTTTTTGATAAGTTATGTTGTCTGTTAACTGAAGGTCTTTTATACTGTGTTGTGCTTCTGTTCTTCGGTTGGCAGAGATGGAATGTTTAAGTTGGTCGCTATATACATTCTGTGGCTGTGCGAGGAGCGCGCTAACTTTGGGGCTAAATGACTCTTTAAACTTTAAAATAAGCAATGAAAAATATCTGTCAAGTGCCACAATAGTCGTTTCTCAGGCTAAACCACCTTCCAGTCATCTCTTTCCAACGCTTCCCTTAGTTGTTGGTGGGGTTCGTGCAAGCAACACTTTGCCCATTTCCATTTGCTCGTTTTTTCTCTGTACAGGATGTTCCTTCACAATATTACGATCATCACTCCTCTTTATTATAAAACATAACATAACTATTGGCAACAATGTTTTTGAAGTGAAACTTCTATAGGCGCGGTAGGGCAAATTGGCCTGAACCTCACGAAAAGTCAAAACGCACGCTACGCACATGCGCCGCGTGTACTTTGTGTACACGTAGCATAAGGCAACCAGTAGACGCTTGCGTATTTTATTATATATTACACAAACGCAGCTTAATCTTTTGTTTATCAAATTCGCGATGAGCAGGTTGAAAGAATGTAAATTTTGTGTATGATGCACTAGTGGGTGCATTTCTATTTGTCGATGGCTCAGCTGTATCAAATTCATTTCGTTGATCTCTCACACCGCGTGTATTTTCACGTATTGACTGAATCAGTGGCATTCAAATTCTTTATACCACTCACTGTGTTCTCACTTAACGACTGTATCGATTCAACCAGTGTATTTGAGGTTGTTGGAAGGTTATGTTGTCCACCGTGTTTCTTTAACGCCCTTTGCCTGGCTCGATACTCTATACTTCTTTCCAAGGTACTTGTTGGCACTTTTCTCGGCGGTTTATTCGCTTTCTTCCGTTCTCTAAAAGCTCACACTCTGTCTGTACTTGTCTTTTTCTCCATTTCACTTTTCACACAATGGAAATTGTGTAAAAAAAAATATATAAATACGTCGAAAAAAAAAATGTTAACAAATGGAAAAAAAGCAATGCATAAAATCAACTTTTCCTAGGAGCTAAGAAGTTTCACTTCTACCGCGCCAGAGTCTCACGCTTTTTTTCTTTCTTCACCAACTGACAGTTTTTATCAAACTATATACATTTACTGGACCACACTTCAATTGTTCAATTGTTTCCCCGATCACTCGGTATATATTAGAACCCCCTATTTATACACCCCTCCCCAACGGGGGGGGGTGCACTTCCCAGCGCCTCGCTGTGGCGAGAAATTTATTTTTTTAACGTATAAATATCAGTCAGTGTCAGTGACACGCGCCGTCGCCTCGCGTTGTTGCCCGGCGTCCAATTTGACATATCTGTCAAACCAGAATGACATAACAGTTGCCACTGTAACTAACTCAGCTGCGCTAACAAACTAATTGATTTTAACCAAAAAAATATCATTCAAAAGCTGTGAAAATTGAGAAAAGAACAAGTTAAATGGAAAGTATCTTCAGATAAAATTAAATGAAATTCAAGCATAAGTTTTGATTGCTTCGTTTAAAATGTGACGTGGCGGTCGCTTTTTCGTTCGTTCGTTACTGCGCAGGTGCAGATAGTTCTATATCGCCACCGTTGCCAGATACGAACAAATTCTTCAAACTAAAGTAATTGCAGATTAAAATATAAAAAATCGAAATAAAATTCCGTTGTCTACTGTGATTCATTTGTCTGTATCGTGACCTCTATCGATTGAAAATCGTCACTGCTCCGTATACTGTTGAAAAATGACAACCTATACATAGAATATTTTAGACACACACATATATAGATGATAATAATTTATACTTGGCCTGCTTTGTCAAAATGCCGCGTTCTACACGTACGTAGCTACGCACACATATACATAAATTACTTTGTATCAAATTTATGCTGTTTGCCTTTCGCATTTCCCATTTCACTTCACAGTTCCACACTGTACGTTTCTAGAATTTCCACACCACCAAGTGAAACTTTAGCACAAGAATTGTTGCATCGCAAAAATAGACATTTTTGAAAACATTTTAAAGTTTTTTTTTTTTTAGGATGGTTAAGGAAAACGATATGCACATCTTTTTGGTCAGCTTAATATATATTTTTAAATGATTAAATGGATTTATAAAAAAAAGTACGATTCATTAATCGCGCATGTACAAAAACAATTTTTGTTAGTTTCGGTTTTAATTTATTATTTCGAACTGCCGTTTTAGTTTATTCGCACAATTTATTAACAATATATTGTAGTAACTATTTGCGAATAATTCAACATTGGCAATGGCTCTATTGAGAGGTGGATGATGATTATGATGATATCTGCCACAAGAAGATATATTTGTGCCTTGTATTCGAGTACTACGTGTTGCATACATCAAATACCTCGTATTTACGATCACCCGGGGAATTATCGAATTTGCTACTCATATACGGTCATGTTTAAAGATATTTCAATTTGGGCAAATATCGCCCTTAAATTCCACGCCACCAGTCGTAAAATTTAGACACGAAACCGATAAATGATGGCAATGTATCGTGAAAACATTATATAGATTGTACGGTGAAATGTTGTTAGGTCTTTAGCTGTAGTTTGTAGGATGGTAAATTTAAATTGATAAAAAATTCGAAATTGTCCAAAAATACGCTGTCTTTATTTGGATGCAAAGTACGGTGAAGATAAGTCGCTTTCTTCAGCCAATTCTTGTCGCGTCTTTAAAGAATAAAGATACCCAGTTCGAATTGTCTGTTGGCGCGAATGTTGCTGGAAATCTCCTCGAATCTTCTTGAGTCCTGGTTCGTGCTTTCTCTGAAATCTGGGGAATTTACTTTGACTATGTACCCGCGATGTTATATTTCTATACTGCATATATATATATTATTCTAGCTGCACTAGTTGTTAAAGCATATACAGGGTACGTTTGTTTCGGCGTGGTCAGATTAGAGCTGAATTCTAAATTAGTTTTGCTTTTTAAGGCTGACGGTTTGGAAGATAACGTCGAAAAACTGAAAATGAGAAGACATCGTTTTTTTAAATATTTGTCGCCGAAATTTTCACATTTTGAATTCCACCACGAATTTCAACTTCAAAATTAATGCTTTATTTTATTGCATAATCACCCAAATACACCGAACATTAAATAGCTAGATGCGTATTTCGAAGGCCAAGCCCCCATCTTCAGTAGCACAATATAAAACGAAATAAAATACCTCCGATGTCACTTGATTCCTATACAATTGTTTTATAATACGATACTTCTTATATATAAACGATATAGAATGATATTAAATGTTTCACCCTATATATATACACATGGTACTCGTATTCAACCAACGCGGTGTTACACGGTGAAAAGGATAGTCGCATATCGGTAGATGAAGACAGTGCACGAACTCATATATTTGTTCAACATAATAGAAATTATTTTGCGTTGGAACAAACCAAACATTAATTTAATAAGGTATTTATTCAAGCTGGAGAGTGGAAACTGAATATTCGTTTATGTACGGTTGGTTGTTGGGGATAGACACATATCACATATTATAATATGCCCGATGATGCTGAAGATGCTCTCTCTCTGTATCAACAGAATCCGAAACGTTGTATGTGTGTGTGGAATAGAATGCGATCGAAACCTCAGAAAACATTTAACTGTACACACGCGCTAAAGTAATATTTAATTTTTTCTAATATACCCGGGAGATGTTTTTTTTGAAGTGAAACTTCTATAGGGCAAATTAGCCTGAACGTCACGAAAAGTGAAACACGCTACGCGCATGCGCCGCGTGTACCGTGCGTATACGTAGCATAAGGCAACCAGTAGACGCTTGCGTATTTTATTATATATTACACAAACACAGCTTAATCTTTTAGCTAACAATTTCCATTGTGTGGACAAGTGATATGGAGAAAAAAACAAGTACAGACAGAGTGCGAGCCTTCAGAGAATGGAAGAAAGCGAATAAACCGCCAAGAAAAGTTCCAACTAGTACTTTGGAAAGAAGTAGAGAGTATCGAGCCACGCAAAGGGCGTTAAAGAAACACGGTGGACAACATAACCTTCCAACGACCTCAAATACATTGGATGAATCGATACCGTCGTTAAGTGAAGACACAGTGAGTGGTATAGAGAATTTGAATGCCACTGATTCAGGCGTGCCGTGTCTACACGTGAATCTGATACAGCTGAGCCATCGACATATAGAAATGCACCCACTAGTGCATCATACACAAAATTTACATTCTTTCAACCTGCTCATCGCGAATTTGATAAACAGTTTATCAATAATCCGCTAGGTACAGTGTGTTCCATATGTGATCGAATATGGTTTAAGAATTTAATTTAATACAATTTAATGTAATGCATAAAATCAACTTTTCCTAGGAGCTAAGAAGTTTCACTTCTACCGCGCGAGAGTCTTACGCATATTTCTTTTTATTGAGACTGTTATACAGACCTCCTTTTTGTGACCACCGTGTATCGATTGTATATTTGTTAACCTTATACTTTTCTGTGCTCAATAGCTATATATGTACAGGGTGCACAACTGTTTGAAACGTGGATAATTATACTAAAATAATGAAATATAAACATTTGCCGAGTAGAATTAATGGAAAACATTGTTTTCTCCCCGCCGGGCGTTTAGCAAAACACATCTCTTACGTAATATTCTCATTAATAATATTAATTTCAAATGAGCCTCTTTTTGTCCATTTTATTTTTCCTTCGTGGATCAACAAGTTTCGCCGTAGAGAAACGAAATTGAACGAAAAAAATAAGAAATATCTAGGACTCGGGCATTATATAGGGTGCGATTAATTTAATAAAAATACTTAAAAAAGCCCCCCCCCCCTCTATTTGACTGAACACAAAAAATGGCCATCTTTTTAAATCTTAAATTTAAAAAAAAATTCTTATAGTTTTTTTTGCTAGATTTAATATATCTATTATTAATTTCGCGGCACGCAATTTAATAATTAAAAAGGACCGGTAAAAGTATGAAAATTACGCCCAGATGTGGTGTGGCATTTTTTCGCAGTAATTTCGACAGTTTTGTGCAATTACAAAAAAAGCAGCGCAAAATTTTCTGGGAAAATTTGAAATTTTCTGATCGAGTAATTTTTTTTTGTCGCATCAAAGATTTGTGTAAAATTTTAGTTGTAGATTTGTTTTCTAGTTTTCTATTGAAGATCCGATTGAATAACAATCTCTAGATTAATTACAAATCTAAATCTTGTTTCATCCGAGGTTAATTGTATTTATTAGGCCTATTGTGTGTGTCTTCCTATTTGCGCCTACGAATAGTCCGTATAGATCTTAACACATTGTGTTATACTATTACATTCAAATTCGCACCAGGCACAACGTAGTTACAGCATACGTGAGTTGGAAAGCTTAGCCTTTGTTTGTCTTGTTGACAGACAAATACTGTACTCTATACACACACACCCCGCACCCATACACCCTCACCTCACACCCGGATACCCAAGAATTAAGGGTTCAATATAGGTGACAACCCTATATATTTTCTCAATTTTTATTTTTATTTTTCGAAATGTGCTTTTTTATCGGATTTTTATTTCATTTCATTTTATTTTATTTTATTTATTTTATTTTATTTTATTTGCGAGAAAATCGTAATTAGTATATTTAAAATAATTTTTTATAATTGCAAATCTCTATTTTTATTAAAATCCCCTTATAAAATTTGAGGAAGCTAATATATTTGTAAATATTTTACATGTTATTAAAGCAAACTATATGATTCCATTTAATTTCCAATATATTTCTATATAAAATGAAATACCCTGTATAGGTGCAAATATTTTTAAGTTGTTTGTATCTATTAGTTTTTGTTTTGTTTTTAAAAATTCTGTTGCTTTTTATTGAAATAGCCTGTATAAAGCCATGAGTATATGTTGCTGGATTTGGCGCAGTCGTTCGGATAAATGGAGAGAATATAGATTCCTATATCCTCTCGCAAGTTACAATCGCTTTTCGTGGTGGGGCATTTCCATTTTCTGTAATTCACTGAATTTTGCCTCATTTTCTGTTTTGTTTTCTCCAACTCATTTAAATCTATAATTACACACAAAATTTAACATGGCGACCTACAGTATCTTACAGTATTTACTACACTGGTGAGGTATTCCCCCATCTACACAGTGCATTCAATTATTCCCTCAGAGTCCTTCTGCTACGCTAATTACACAAAATCTTTCGTCGCTGTTATCTTCTTTCTATCTAACTGCATCGCCATCCCTCTCCCACCTATATTCCCCGACGAATGTCGAGAAAATGCTTTTCTGGCCAAACTCAAAATTTCCTAAACCGCACTATAACACGTCATCCATCCATCTGTCAATCATGTCACAATATTAATTTATATCTCTGTTTCATATTACCCCTCAATCTCGAATTGATTATTTCAAATGAATTTTACATCGATTCTTGCTAACCTGCAATTCTATGTCAAGTGAACCTTTCATTAAATTTTACATCATTTTACAAAAGGTTGTATTTTGTTTAAGACTAGATTTATCTAATTACCGATAGTGGGGCTTGTAGCAATCTCAGCGTAGTATAACGTATTATGCAAGCCCCTTTAGTAAACTAGAATGGGTATGTAGCTAGGCAGTGGCGTGCGTAAACAGTAAATACGTTTCTGCAGCGGCAGTCGGTCTGATGTTGATGGCACAAGTGGATAAGGCCCAGATGATACAAAATTAGTGTACAATTGCTTTACTATAAGAAACATATGTACAGGGTGATCGTACACAGAAAAATATCGAAAATCAAAATATCGTCAGTGATGTGACATATACGTCAAGCTTTCAATGAGTTAGAAAGAAGTTCTGAACATGCGCAATAAATCTAGAATCTGTTTGATATAATGTCATTTTTCTGAATTTTTGTAAGACAATATTTTTACATGGCTGACGATATGCTTTTTTATTATTAATGATGCAGATAATAAATATATTTTCATTCATTTACAACATCCCGTATATAGTGGCAGTATCACACTTGGCTGGGTTCATATCAATTAAATCATTGTTTATTAGCGGGTGGGTTACGTTGATAGATGTCACTGCATACCTTGTGCGATATAGAATAGGATAGAATGAGAGATGGTACAATGCAAACAGACACGGCGGATAGAACTCCCGAGTTCAACGCGAGTGTCCAAATTATATTCCCGGAGTCCCGGGACGTGCAGCGCATAGGTAATGTTCACACGGGGACACCGCGGAGGTGGTTGCTAGTTGTAGGTGAGACACACACACCCAAACCTGCTTTGATGTTAGATGTAGACAGAAAGAATGTTGGAGACGCGCGATTCGAGAAAAGGGTGTGTTTCACATGTAGAAATTGTTGTTTTATACAATCTCGGCGCATACGAACTCGCTCGGGGGATATTTCGATTCGAATCCATCAATTTCCCACTTTGCCAATTTTCTATGTCTAAATGTACCTTTTCTATGTCTAAACTTCACATTTTGATAATGATCAAATTTGACCATTACATTAACCGTGTTTCCTTCTGTTGCACAGGTGTCTGCGAATTTCCGAAAGCTTGGGCGGGCCATTGGTTTCAATCCGGCATCCCCCACACGCTTCTAATCAACGCCACTTCGATACAAACGAAGGGCGATTGCTACGAAGAACAGGGCGATAAATACCTCGTCTACGACAGGTATGTGAATTCCGTTCCTTATATTACAAAACGACGAAGACAATTTCAACTTAACTTCCAGGTCTGACAATTGCTATCGATGTATGGCAATACATGTCAAGCACGCCAGTGTTCTTCAGTATAAAGAGAGTAAGTAGATTTTACAACCAACAATTTTTATTACCTCACATCAAATGTTTTCGCTCGATGATTTTCGTCGAGATTTTACAATGCCACCGTGGTACATGTATATATCTTTTGCGCAGCGTACTGCGAAAGCAAGTCGTCTTTCCAAGCGATCTGTTACGGTATCACCGGCGATGCGCCGCTATACAGCATGTTCCGTAAGCACCCGGAGGCCAGGCCGGTGCCCTGTCCGTTCAAAGGCGCTCCGTTCACGTTTAGCTACTCCAGGGGCTCGGGTGACTGCGGCTATCCTCCTTCCCAAGCCGAAAGCTGTACGGACGATAGTCGGCTCGTGCTTCGGTATCAGGCGTGTCCAGATATCGCCAGCACCGAAAGCAACGGTACTCTACCTTAAGATTGCTTATTTTGTTCAGTTTTTTTTAGTTTTTCTTCTTAGTAGTAGGTTTAGTTAGTTGAATAGTCCTCAAATCCCATATATTGGTTGGAAACAGCACGCTATCCTAAGATAACTCCTTCATCTCCCTATAGCTATTTATCCCACACGTCCTCCACTATCTGACCCATATACTCCAATCTAGGCCTACCTACCTGTACTCTTCCTTCTATAACTAATTGCATAATACGGCCTAATGTCTTAAGGATGTGATCCACAAGTCTTATCTCTCTTACACTGTAATACTCTCCAAATACTTCTCTTCTCCCCTGCTAACTCTAGTACAGCTTCATTTGTTACTTTATCTTCCCAACCAATCCTCATCATCCTCCTATAACACCACATTTCGAATGCTTGTAATCTACGCTTCTCTTCTTTTCCTATAGTCCACGCCTCACACCCGTACAGTGCTACACTCCAAACATATACCTTTTATATGGTTTCATATGTTACTCATCAACCCATCCAAACCTCATCATCCTTCCTCCTACAGCACCACATTTCGAAAGCTTCTATTCTTCGTTTGTCTTCTTTACCGATAGTTGAAGAGCTAGTTTGTCTCGCCACGTGGAAAGAAGGCAGCACTAGGTATCTAATCGGTCGCCTCCGACAAGGTGGTCGAAGGGCATCCTCGGACGAGGATCAATTTCGGTGTTTCGTCTATCAGAGGAGTGTCGAAAATGGTCGGGGTGTATATAATATAGCGCAAAGTGGCGACGCGACGTGTAGCGGCCTCCAAAACGCTTTCGAAGGTATATTTACACCACGCAAATTCGCCAATTGCATTCTCATTCATCATGTCTTTTCCTAAGGCTCGCGCACAATGAAGCTAACATCCGTCGACCTGCAGCACACCCGCTGCAAGTTCCCCACCTGGGTGACCGAACATCACACGTGGCTCGGTCTCGACCACCGGCGCACGTACCGCTTCAGTCAACGTAACGCCACACTAAAAATCCTCGACGAGGACATCTTCTCCCCACCCTCATCCGCTTCCGGTGCGACCAGTTCATCTAGCGCCAATGTTCATCAACACCAACAATTGACATTGAACGGTGACCTACAGACGGCTGGCAGCAGTCCATTGCCGCCACCGATGAATGTCGCTGTGGGTCACACGGGGAATCAGTTCGGTTTCCAGGATTTGGGGTTGCAGAGTGAGGGGTTGAGGCGCGGTAATGGCGAGGCCAGGGTGGTCTGTCATGGTATCCTTCAGGCGCCGTATGAAGGCAGGAAGGTGCAAATAGTTGCGCATATCACAGCCGGATGGTAAGTTCGCGTTTTTATTGTACCGAGTGAATGATGATTTGGTGGCTAGATCGATATGAATGTTGATTTACGAATATATTTGGTTACAGTGACAGCGGCTATGTGTGCATGGTTTTCTATAAACGGGACAACAATGTCATCGAAATTCAACAGTCCGATGTGTACCAGGAGAATGCGAACGATGCCTGCCGTTTGTTCGATACGAACACAGCCCCGTACACTACGTTGATAAGTACGAAATTTCATTTATTGTCTTTGAATTAAGTATGAGATACTGCGTGGCATTTATGCGGCCACACCGTGTGCCAGTTGTGGTTGGAAACATCTGTCGATCTATCCTCAGCTAATTCCTTCATCTCTCTATAGCTATTCATGCCACACGTCCTCCATTATCTGACCCACATACTCCAACCTAGGCCTACCTACCCCCTTTCTTTCCCTCTACTTTACCTTCTATAACTAATTGCATAATACCCCCATGTCTAAGAATGTCACCAACTAGTTTAACGCTGCTACGCTGTAATACTCTCCAAATAGGTAGAAGAAGAGAAGTATTTAGAAGGTATTACAGCGTATGAGAAATAGACTAGTAGGTCACATTCTTAGACAAAGAAGTGATTTCCTAATAAAAACCGTTAAATGAATGTCCTCATAAATATCACGAATCGTCTTTTATACATCATGCGTGCACAAAATCAACGGCGCGATTATTTCACCAGCTCCAACGTTACACCCGAAACGTTGCCCACACCCGGGGCGTTTCTCAACCAGCCTAACAACTGGCACCAGCGGCGGTAGTGCATTTCCGCCCGTAACGAACCCGTATCAATCGGCATCGAGTGGTCGTAGCAAACGACAACAACAGGGCACTGGTTCCGCATCCATCAACATCGGACCTGGTGGTACGACAATCGATGGTAGTGCAGTGGGGGATGCAATGTTGCCGCCCCCACATCCGGCATGTCTACAGCCCGCGCAGTACGGCTACGAGGGCCTGGCCACCGGATGCACATCCGCAGATGTTATGGAGTTCAAGACGCTGTGTCCGACTCAACCGACGCATGGTTTGTACAGTACTATGGTGTTAATAAGTTTATTGTCGCAATTAAAAATTAGTTTTTGTCGTGAAATTTTCATTTTTAATGCTGGAAAATGTCTAAAGTCTAAAGTGATCGATGTTGGATATTTTCAACCATCTTTATTGATGTATTAAATTTCGCATATATTTACAAACGTCAACACATATATAGATAAAATAAAGTCAATAGAACACAGTTCATAAAAAAAAATTGCTAAAATTATAATCCAGAAATTCCCCAATAAGATAAAACGCGTTATTACATAAATGTTTCTTAACCTCAGTTTAAAAATTATTATAGTCTTAAGACTCTTGGTTGTTTTGGCAGTTTATTATGAAACTTGCGACTCGAATAATGCGGACCATTCGTGGTTTTCGATAGTTTGCATTGAGGCAAGCACAGATGTTCAGACGTTAATAAGTTTATTTTCAGTACTAAAAATTACTTTTTGTCGTGAAAAATACATTTTCAATCCTTGAAGCACGAAAATGTCTAAAAACGCCCGTTTTCTTTAAAATTTTTGAGGTTTCCACTTCTATGGCGCTAATAAGTTTATTTTTACAGTTAAAAAAATAGATTTTGCGTTATTTCGGTGTTTGTTGCAGCGTACACGTGTCACGGTAGCTGGCAGGACAATCGCACACATTACGTGATTGTGTCGCCGGTGGCGCGCCGCAGCAGTGATCCGTTGCGGCTGTGCCTGGTGTACGCCCTGGACGGTGCTGCCGCCGCCACATCGAACAACGCAACGAAGGACAACAACGAACCGCTTGCTTATTATCAACAACAGCAGCAGCAGCAGCAGATGTTGAGTGTTGGTTCTGCTGGGTTAATGCAGAGTGCCAGACAGAGTCTATTGCAGCAGCAACAGCAGCTACAGATCGTATACAATCAGATGCGATTGAGTGGCATGTCCGGCAGTTGCTATAGAGACGTAACCCCGGGTGCAGGGGCAACTGGTGCTGGCCCAACTGTCTTTGCTGTCAACTTCACTGTTAATGGTAAGTTTTTTTTCTATATTGGATATTTGTAACGATTATTTGATGGTGGGAAATGATTGGTAAAAAATTGCCTTGTTAATTAATTAATTTCAGGTACTTGCGCCCAAACAGAGAGTAGCTCCAAATCCGTGTTGCCGACTAATATTTTTTTCCTCTTTGCTTTCTTAATTTCTTGCGTTATATCAACTGATTACTTCAATAGATGATGAATCAATAATAATAAATGCAACGTGTTCCCGTGGCATCATCTATGACAAATCTTGCAACATCGGTGAATCAACTGATATTTACTCGAAAGATAACACACACTGTGCAATTTTCTCTTATATATTTACATTACATAACACGTCACTTCTGGGTGTTATTAAGCGATTAGTTCGATTAAAAAATGACGTTATCAGGTTGATTTAAAATTGGAAAAAAAACAAACAACTGTTTTGAGCAATTTAGAAATGCACTCTAGGCTACGGGAATTCGGATTTTCGTATTGAGCACTCTTATATTAAAAAAGTATATATTTATTAAAACTAACAAAAAATTGTATAATAGTTGGTTTTTTAAATTAATTACTTATTAATAGTAATTGGTTAATTGAAACTATGAACTAATTTTAATGCCTAAATGTTGTCCTACCCCTGGAAAAAAAAAACAACCTCGAAAACAAATATGTTTAAGCACTCGGATTTAAGTCACGATTCTTTAAATTTTATTTCGCATAAATTATTTTTTCATTGTGCATACGGTATGTCATATACAGGGTGTTGCCTATAATTACACGGACATTTAGAAAGCAAAAACGAATTGAAAAATCAGTTTTGAAACATCGATAAGTTGACGTTATTCGATATTATTTCGCAAAACTATATATAAATAACACTTATAACTCATTCTAATTGTGTGATATTTGATGCAACTTAGTTAATATAATACTAAATGGTAAATAATAATATAAATATCGTATGTGTGACGTGTGAATGTTGATACGGCTGCCAAACACTGAAATTTTTTCGTTAACTCATGTGACAATTAGATAAAAATGATCCGGATAGTGACAATTTGACAAAAACAATTTGTCAAAATTGTCCGTTGTCAAACTGACAGCTATTTTAACACTAAAGATGCTTTTTTTAATGGAAAAAGCATTGTGATTTTTTATTATTACTAAATTCTTTTGAACGCGAATGAATGAAATTTAATAAATCTATTTACTAATTTTCGGCTTCACCTTAGAGTAAACCTATTGCAGAATATTTATCAAATTCAGTTTTTTTTTTATTGTGATCTTTTTAAACCAACCGAAAACTCAAACAACGAAAACTATAATATATTGTATAGAAAATAATATAATTAAATTAACAAATACAACGTTTTTTCAGTCACACATCAATGTTTTTTAGCTAAAAAAATCTTTAATTACAAAAATATACTAAATTTTTTTTATATATATACAAATAGTTAATTAAATAATAAATATATTTACAAAATGGAGAAAATGTACTGTGCAACAAAAAAGTGGCCATTAGAAGAAGATATCACACTGTATATATTTACACAGGGTGACGTTATATTTCAAGTCTTTTAAAACAATAATCATTTTATTGTTTACATATTTTTTAGTTGAAATTATATATATGAATGAACATTTAAATTTAGTTCGCTAAATGGAACACTAAGTATTATTTCCAACCATTTCATTATATTTTCCATAAAATATTGCATTATAAAATCGTATGCTGATGAAATTTTTTAAACTAATTTTTCCTATTTAAACTTGTATATTAAAAAATATATATACCGTGTGTTCCATTCGGCGCAGGACTAATGATTCCAAACGTCTTTAAAAAAAATTTAAATTTACTTTCCAAGGAAAGATATTCTTTACTTACAAGTAGTTAAAAAATCTTTTTGAAATGATTTGAATTTAAATGAAACGCACGTATACAAATCGAGATGGGTGAGATGAGCAGGATAGATAGATAGATAATGATAAATTAGTACTAGAAGCAGAGCTAAGAAGTGAGAGATAGAAGAAAAGAGATCAGATTATATTTTGATTGAGGAATGTTGTAAATAAAGAAGACAAAGAAAACTAAGAAAAAAAAACAAACGATAAGAAAAGTGAATTGTTATGGATTTAAATATAAAATAAATTGTGTATAAACTACTGTAATACCATTTAACAAAAAGTATATGATAGGCATAAAGTTTTCATTTAAACAAAATTGCTTATTTGATAAATAATTCATTTTAACAAACGGCAGCTATTTCTTGCGAAACCCTGAAAATATTTCTTTTTTAATTTCCAAACGAGCATGTTTACATACAGCGTGCTCAATTTATAAAACGAAATAAAAAAACAATTTGCTTGTTTTGTATATTAACTTGTACATATTTTTATATTACAATACTTTTTTTATTATTTCTTTAAGTATTGTATAGATAATATATTTGTACATGTTTTGTAAAATGTCTCATTCATTATTATTTTGCAAATTTTGAAAGCAAGAAATGTGTAGGAAGACTGCCGTCGACGTAACATTGCTTGTACAGATTTCTTATATACAGGGTGTTGCGCAAAATTTCTTGGAAAACATTGTTGGCAGGCACTCGGTATATATTTAAAATACTATCGGATTTTCTGTGATTTTTTCTATATATTAATTAATTTTAATTCCTTTTTATTATTTATTGATGGTGAATACGGTAGCTTTTTTGATTTATTAGTTCATTCTCGTAATATATATAAAAAAAATGCCCCAGCATACCAATGGAAATTAAGTACCTATGTCTTTTAATAGTGATTTGTAAAAATTTTGGGAAAATATTTACACGTAAATTGGGTTTGATGAATTGAATGCAACACTCCAATTTTGATTTTGATTTGTTAATGCGCCTTTTCAACCCCGATATTTGTATATTTTCTAATCAAATATAGAACATATAATAATTCTAAATGCATAATCGATTTTTTACATGTATATAGGTAAAATTTACAATAAAAATCATTTTAATTCGTCGAGGTCATGTTCTATTATATGTTTGTCGATTTTTATTTCAATATTAAATTTTAAATCAATATTTCATTTTATTTTATGTTATTTTACATGTATCTTGTTATTTTAATTAATTGTAATTTATGATACGTACGTACATAACTAAGGAACAATATTATAATATACTATCACGGCTATTTGAGTAGGCAACTAATGATACGACATCGCATCATGGATTGCCTATGAAAAACGTATAGCCACGAGTATGTAGATGAACGGGGACCAGTCGGCGTGGCGTCATGTACAGAACGATTGTTCCGGATTTTTTTCGACGATTTACGCGACTTTCTCCGATTGAACCGGAACTCAGTAAAATAGCGTTTTAAGACGTTTTATAGCCATTTTGCATTGTTTTGGGCTCATTTTAAACTTTGACCAAAATCGACCAAAAATCGAAATACCTTTGAAATGTACCTTTGAAATATTCCGATTTTTTTGGCGATTTCGGTGAAAGTTTAACAAGTGCTGCCCAAAACAATGCAAACTGGCTATAAATCCTCTTAAAACTATATTTTAGTGATTTCCGCTTCAATTGGAAAAAGTTGAAATTATCATCGAAAAATGTGAAAAAGTCGTGTATATTTGAAATATTCTTTGAAATATTCCGATTTTTTGGAGATTTCGGTATATTGGTATAGTGCTGTGTCGTCCGAACCAGTACCAACCGAAGGGACATTGCCGCCGCCATTGTCAGTGGTGTGTTTCTGGTTAATGGTTGATCCAGAAATGAAATGGTGGCGGCCCCGATGGATTTGCTGTCTCATTCTCCGGTAAGTCGTACAAATAATCAACTCGAGGGTAGGTAATCATTCTGAAATGATCGTTTATGGTCGTTTAGGCTATTTTCAGCGTTTTCTATTTTTTTTTACAAAAAAATCGACAATTTTTCCTTATTTTTAAACCTTAAAATATATATAAATGGCCCTAGGATATAAAATATAAAATACATACGATACACAAATGATTTGACCTATCCTGGAGATCAGAAGAGCGTGAGTTTCCATGTTACCCAAGAGGTACCACGCCAACTCGTTAGACACTTTCTGAATCACCCAGTCACCCATAACGTATACTGGGTGGGTACCGTGGGGTGATCCAGGGGCAGTTCGCCTCATCCGTCATCATTCCCTCACAAAATACAATTCATATTGGAATGGTGAGGTACAAAGCCCTATCTCCCTTACATTTTTGGATTTTTTTAATTTTTCACCATAGTTATTTTTTCCATAGCAAATAAACGTCGGCTGAAGTAGGGAAAGCGCGCAAGCTGCACGTGGCGTACGATAGGGTGAGAATAGAGGTGTGTGACGACACGGAAGCCCCCCGTGGCGTACGATGGCCCCGTTCAACATCTTACATACTAACTGCAGGGGATGAACTTCGCCCAAATCTTCGCGAGTTCGTATTTAGTATTTAGTTGTTGCATTATAAAAAATAACTACATTCGCAACTAGATGTAATTATAAATTAATGTTGTATAAAGTAATTATAATCCAGTTGAATTTTTTTTTGAGAAAATACCTGCATTCCTGTGATCCCACTACAAAAATCCTACTCTTGGCATTTTTCTACGATAATTTCAACTTTTACCGATTGAAGCGAAAATCACTAAAATTTGTTTCTAGGACGATTTATCGTAATTTTACGTTGTTTCGGAAACTTTTTAAATTTTTTCCGAAAATAGGCTAGAACGACTATAAATGGTCCTAGCTAACGTTTTTACTTAGTTCCGCTTCAATCGGAGAAAGTCGAGGAAATCGTCGAAAAAAAGTTGAAGGCTATAGTATGGAAAAATCGTCGATTTTCGCGATGAATTAAAAAATTCCGAAAATAGGCTAGAACGACTATAAATGGTCTTAGCTAACGTTTTTACTTAGTTCTGCTTCAATCGGAGAAAGTCGAGGAAATCGTCGAAAAAAAGTTGAAGGCTATAGTATGGAAAAATCGTCGATTTTCGCGATGAATTAAAAAATTCCGAAAATAGGCTAGAACGACTATAAATGGTCCTAGCTAACGTCTTTACTTAGTTCCGCTTCAATCGGAGAAAGTCGAGGAAATCGTCGAAAAAAAGTTGAAGGCTATAGTATGGAAAAATCGTCGATTTTCGCGATGAATTAAAAAATTCCGAAAATAGGCTAGAACGACTATAAATGGTCCTAGCTAACGTTTTTACTTAGTTCCGCTTCAATCGGAGAAAGTCGAGGATATCGTCGAAAAAAAGTTGAAGGCTATAGTATGGAAAAATCGTCGATTTTCGCGATGAATTAAAAAATTCCGAAAATAGGCTAGAACGACTATAAATGGTCATAGCTAACGTTTTTACTTAGTTCCGCTTCAATCGGAGAAAGTCGAGGAAATCGTCGAAAAAAAGTTGAAGGCTATAGTATGGAAAAATCGTCGATTTTCGCGATGAATTAAAAAATTCCGAAAATATGCTAGAACGACTATAAATGGTCCTAGCTAACGTTTTTACTTAGTTCCGCTTCAATCGGAGAAAGTCGAGGAAATCGTCGAAAAAAAGTTGAAGGCTTATAGTATGGAAAAATCGTCGATTTTCGCGATGAATTAAAAAATTCCGAAAATAGGCTAGAACGACTATAAATGGTCCTAGCTAACGTTTTTACTTAGTTCCGCTTCAATCGGAGAAAGTCGAGGAAATCGTCGAAAAAAAGTTGAAGGCTATAGTATGGAAAAATCGTCGATTTTCGCGATGAATTAAAAAATTCCGAAAATAGGCTAGAACGACTATAAATGGTCCTAGCTAACGTTTTTACTTAGTTCCGCTTCAATCGGAGAAAGTCGAAGAAATCGTCGAAAAAAAGTTGAAGGCTATAGTATGGAAAAATCGTCGATTTTCGCGATGAATTAAAAAATTCCGAAAATAGGCTAGAACGACTATAAATGGTCCTAGCTAACGTTTTTACTTAGTTCCGCTTCAATCGGAGAAAGTCGAGGAAATCGTCGAAAAAAAGTTGAAGGCTATAGTATGGAAAAATCGTCGATTTTCGCGATGAATTAAAAAATTCCGAAAATAGGCTAGAACGACTATAAATGGTCCTAGCTAACGTTTTTACTTAGTTCCGCTTCAATCGGAGAAAGTCGAGGATATCGTCGAAAAAAAGTTGAAGGCTATAGTATGGAAAAATCGTCGATTTTCGCGATGAATTAAAAAATTCCGAAAATAGGCTAGAACGACTATAAATGGTCATAGCTAACGTTTTTACTTAGTTCCGCTTCAATCGGAGAAAGTCGAGGAAATCGTCGAAAAAAAGTTGAAGGCTATAGTATGGAAAAATCGTCGATTTTCGCGATGAATTAAAAAATTCCGAAAATATGCTAGAACGACTATAAATGGTCCTAGCTAACGTTTTTACTTAGTTCCGCTTCAATCGGAGAAAGTCGAGAAAATCGTCGAAAAAAAGTTGAAGGCTTATAGTCTGGAAAAATCGTCGATTTTCGCGATGAATTAAAAAATTCCGAAAATAGGCTAGAACGACTATAAATGGTCCTAGCTAACGTTTTTACTTAGTTCCGCTTCAATCGGAGAAAGTCGAGGAAATCGTCGAAAAAAAGTTGAAGGCTATAGTATGGAAAAATCGTCGATTTTCGCGATGAATTAAAAAATTCTGAAAATAGGCTAGAACGACTATAAATGGTCTTAGCTAACGTTTTTACTTAGTTCTGCTTCAATCGGAGAAAGTCGAGGAAATCGTCGAAAAAAAGTTGAAGGCTATAGTATGGAAAAATCGTCGATTTTCGCGATGAATTAAAAAATTCCGAAAATAGGCTAGAACGACTATAAATGGTCCTAGCTAACGTTTTTACTTAGTTCCGCTTCAATCGGAGAAAGTCGAGGAAATCGTCGAAAAAAAGTTGAAGGCTATAGTATGGAAAAATCGTCGATTTTCGCGATGAATTAAAAAATTCCGAAAATATGCTAGAACGACTATAAATGGTCCTAGCTAACGTTTTTACTTAGTTCCGCTTCAATCGGAGAAAGTCGAGGAAATCGTCGAAAAAAAGTTGAAGGCTTATAGTATGGAAAAATCGTCGATTTTCGCGATGAATTAAAAAATTCCGAAAATAGGCTAGAACGACTATAAATGGTCCTAGCTAACGTTTTTACTTAGTTCCGCTTCAATCGGAGAAAGTCGAGGAAATCGTCGAAAAAAAGTTGAAGGCTATAGTATGGAAAAATCGTCGATTTTCGCGATGAATTAAAAAATTCCGAAAATAGGCTAGAACGACTATAAATGGTCCTAGCTAACGTTTTTACTTAGTTCCGCTTCAATCGGAGAAAGTCGAGGAAATCGTCGAAAAAAAGTTGAAGGCTATAGTATGGAAAAATCGTCGATTTTCGCGATGAATTAAAAAATTCCGAAAATAGGCTAGAACGACTATAAATGGTCATAGCTAACGTTTTTACTTAGTTCCGCTTCAATCGGAGAAAGTCGAGGAAATCGTCGAAAAAAAGTTGAAGGCTTATAGTATGGAAAAATCGTCGATTTTCGCGATGAATTAAAAAATTCCGAAAATAGGCTAGAACGACTATAAATGGTCCTAGCTAACGTTTTTACTTAGTTCCGCTTCAATCGGAGAAAGTCGAGGAAATCGTCGAAAAAAAGTTGAAGGCTATAGTATGGAAAAATCGTCGATTTTCGCGATGAATTAAAAAATTCCGAAAATAGGCTAGAACGACTATAAATGGTCCTAGCTAACGTTTTTACTTAGTTCCGCTTCAATCGGAGAAAGTCGAGGAAATCGTCGAAAAAAAGTTGAAGGCTATAGTATGGAAAAATCGTCGATTTTCGCGATGAATTAAAAAATTCCGAAAATAGGCTAGAACGACTATAAATGGTCATAGCTAACGTTTTTACTTAGTTCCGCTTCAATCGGAGAAAGTCGAGGAAATCGTCGAAAAAAAGTTGAAGGCTATAGTATGGAAAAATCGTCGATTTTCGCGATGAATTAAAAAATTCCGAAAATATGCTAGAACGACTATAAATGGTCCTAGCTAACGTTTTTACTTAGTTCCGCTTCAATCGGAGAAAGTCGAGGAAATCGTCGAAAAAAAGTTGAAGGCTTATAGTATGGAAAAATCGTCGATTTTCGCGATGAATTAAAAAATTCCGAAAATAGGCTAGAACGACTATAAATGGTCCTAGCTAACGTTTTTACTTAGTTCCGCTTCAATCGGAGAAAGTCGAGGAAATCGTCGAAAAAAAGTTGAAGGCTATAGTATGGAAAAATCGTCGATTTTCGCGATGAATTAAAAAATTCCGAAAATAGGCTAGAACGACTATAAATGGTCCTAGCTAACGTTTTTACTTAGTTCCGCTTCAATCGGAGAAAGTCGAGGAAATCGTCGAAAAAAAGTTGAAGGCTATAGTATGGAAAAATCGTCGATTTTCGCGATGAATTAAAAAATTCCGAAAATAGGCTAGAACGACTATAAATGGTCATAGCTAACGTTTTTACTTAGTTCCGCTTCAATCGGAGAAAGTCGAGGAAATCGTCGAAAAAAAGTTGAAGGCTATAGTATGGAAAAATCGTCGATTTTCGCGATGAATTAAAAAATTCCAAAAATATGCTAGAACGACTATAAATGGTCCTAGCTAACGTTTTTACTTAGTTCCGCTTCAATCGGAGAAAGTCGAGGAAATCGTCGAAAAAAGTTGAAGGCTTATAGTATGGAAAAATCGTCGATTTTCGCGATGAATTAAAAAATTCCGAAAATAGGCTAGAACGACTATAAATGGTCCTAGCTAACGTTTTTACTTAGTTCCGCTTCAATCGGAGAAAGTCGAGGAAATCGTCGAAAAAAAGTTGAAGGCTATAGTATGGAAAAATCGTCGATTTTCGCGATGAATTAAAAAATTCCGAAAATAGGCTAGAACGACTATAAATGGTCTTAGCTAACGTTTTTACTTAGTTCTGCTTCAATCGGAGAAAGTCGAGGAAATCGTCGAAAAAAAGTTGAAGGCTATAGTATGGAAAAATCGTCGATTTTCGCGATGAATTAAAAAATTCCGAAAATAGGCTAGAACGACTATAAATGGTCATAGCTAACGTTTTTACTTAGTTCCGCTTCAATCGGAGAAAGTCGAGGAAATCGTCGAAAAAAAGTTGAAGGCTATAGTATGGAAAAATCGTCGATTTTCGCGATGAATTAAAAAATTCCGAAAATAGGCTAGAACGACTATAAATGGTCTTAGCTAACGTTTTTACTTAGTTCCGCTTCAATCGGAGAAAGTCGAGGAAATCGTCGAAAAAAAGTTGAAGGCTATAGTATGGAAAAATCGTCGATTTTCGCGATGAATTAAAAAATTCCGAAAATAGGCTAGAACGACTATAAATGGTCCTAGCTAACGTTTTTACTTAGTTCCGCTTCAATCGGAGAAAGTCGAGGAAATCGTCGAAAAAAAGTTGAAGGCTATAGTATGGAAAAATCGTCGATTTTCGCGATGAATTAAAAAATTCCGAAAATAGGCTAGAACGACTATAAAAATGGTCCTAGCTAACGTTTTTACTTAGTTCCGCTTCAATCGGAGAAAGTCGAGGAAATCGTCGAAAAAAAGTTGAAGGCTATAGTTTGAAAAATCGTCGATTTTCGCGATGAATTAAAAAATTCCGAAAATAGGCTAGAACGACTATAAATGGTCCTAGCTAACGTTTTTACTTAGTTCCGCTTCAATCGGAGAAAGTCGAGGAAATCGTCGAAAAAAAGTTGAAGGCTATAGTATGGAAAAATCGTCGATTTTCGCGATGAATTAAAAAATTCCGAAAATAGGCTAGAACGACTATAAATGGTCCTAGCTAACGTTTTTACTTAGTTCCGCTTCAATCGGAGAAAGTCGAGGAAATCGTCGAAAAAAAGTTGAAGGCTATAGTATGGAAAAATCGTCGATTTTCGCGATGAATTAAAAAAATCCGAAAATATGCTAGAACGACTATAAATGGTCCTAGCTAACGTTTTTACTTAGTTCCGCTTCAATCGGAGAAAGTCGAGGAAATCGTCGAAAAAAAGTTGAAGGCTTATAGTATGGAAAAATCGTCGATTTTCGCGATGAATTAAAAAATCCGAAAATAGGCTAGAACGACTATAAATGGTCCTAGCTAACGTTTTTACTTAGTTCCGCTTCAATCGGAGAAAGTCGAGGAAATCGTCGAAAAAAAGTTGAAGGCTATAGTATGGAAAAATCGTCGATTTTCGCGATGAATTAAAAAATTCCGAAAATAGGCTAGAACGACTATAAATGGTCCTAGCTAACGTTTTTACTTAGTTCCGCTTCAATCGGAGAAAGTCGAGGAAATCGTCGAAAAAAAGTTGAAGGCTATAGTATGGAAAAATCGTCGATTTTCGCGATGAATTAAAAAATTCCGAAAATAGGCTAGAACGACTATAAATGGTCATAGCTAACGTTTTTACTTAGTTCCGCTTCAATCGGAGAAAGTCGAGGAAATCGTCGAAAAAAAGTTGAAGGCTTATAGTATGGAAAAATCGTCGATTTTCGCGATGAATTAAAAAATTCCGAAAATAGGCTAGAACGACTATAAATGGTCCTAGCTAACGTTTTTACTTAGTTCCGCTTCAATCGGAGAAAGTCGAGGAAATCGTCGAAAAAAAGTTGAAGGCTATAGTATGGAAAAATCGTCGATTTTCGCGATGAATTAAAAAATTCCGAAAATAGGCTAGAACGACTATAAATGGTCCTAGCTAACGTTTTTACTTAGTTCCGCTTCAATCGGAGAAAGTCGAGGAAATCGTCGAAAAAAAGTTGAAGGCTATAGTATGGAAAAATCGTCGATTTTCGCGATGAATTAAAAAATTCCGAAAATAGGCTAGAACGACTATAAATGGTCATAGCTAACGTTTTTACTTAGTTCCGCTTCAATCGGAGAAAGTCGAGGAAATCGTCGAAAAAAAGTTGAAGGCTATAGTATGGAAAAATCGTCGATTTTCGCGATGAATTAAAAAATTCCGAAAATATGCTAGAACGACTATAAATGGTCCTAGCTAACGTTTTTACTTAGTTCCGCTTCAATCGGAGAAAGTCGAGGAAATCGTCGAAAAAAAGTTGAAGGCTTATAGTATGGAAAAATCGTCGATTTTCGCGATGAATTAAAAAATTCCGAAAATAGGCTAGAACGACTATAAATGGTCCTAGCTAACGTTTTTACTTAGTTCCGCTTCAATCGGAGAAAGTCGAGGAAATCGTCGAAAAAAAGTTGAAGGCTATAGTATGGAAAAATCGTCGATTTTCGCGATGAATTAAAAAATTCCGAAAATAGGCTAGAACGACTATAAATGGTCCTAGCTAACGTTTTTACTTAGTTCCGCTTCAATCGGAGAAAGTCGAGGAAATCGTCGAAAAAAAGTTGAAGGCTATAGTATGGAAAAATCGTCGATTTTCGCGATGAATTAAAAAATTCCGAAAATAGGCTAGAACGACTATAAATGGTCATAGCTAACGTTTTTACTTAGTTCCGCTTCAATCGGAGAAAGTCGAGGAAATCGTCGAAAAAAAGTTGAAGGCTATAGTATGGAAAAATCGTCGATTTTCGCGATGAATTAAAAAATTCCAAAAATATGCTAGAACGACTATAAATGGTCCTAGCTAACGTTTTTACTTAGTTCCGCTTCAATCGGAGAAAGTCGAGGAAATCGTCGAAAAAAAGTTGAAGGCTTATAGTATGGAAAAATCGTCGATTTTCGCGATGAATTAAAAAATTCCGAAAATAGGCTAGAACGACTATAAATGGTCCTAGCTAACGTTTTTACTTAGTTCCGCTTCAATCGGAGAAAGTCGAGGAAATCGTCGAAAAAAAGTTGAAGGCTATAGTATGGAAAAATCGTCGATTTTCGCGATGAATTAAAAAATTCCGAAAATAGGCTAGAACGACTATAAATGGTCTTAGCTAACGTTTTTACTTAGTTCTGCTTCAATCGGAGAAAGTCGAGGAAATCGTCGAAAAAAAGTTGAAGGCTATAGTATGGAAAAATCGTCGATTTTCGCGATGAATTAAAAAATTCCGAAAATAGGCTAGAACGACTATAAATGGTCATAGCTAACGTTTTTACTTAGTTCCGCTTCAATCGGAGAAAGTCGAGGAAATCGTCGAAAAAAAGTTGAAGGCTATAGTATGGAAAAATCGTCGATTTTCGCGATGAATTAAAAAATTCCGAAAATAGGCTAGAACGACTATAAATGGTCTTAGCTAACGTTTTTACTTAGTTCCGCTTCAATCGGAGAAAGTCGAGGAAATCGTCGAAAAAAAGTTGAAGGCTATAGTATGGAAAAATCGTCGATTTTCGCGATGAATTAAAAAATTCCGAAAATAGGCTAGAACGACTATAAATGGTCCTAGCTAACGTTTTTACTTAGTTCCGCTTCAATCGGAGAAAGTCGAGGAAATCGTCGAAAAAAAGTTGAAGGCTATAGTATGGAAAAATCGTCGATTTTCGCGATGAATTAAAAAATTCCGAAAATAGGCTAGAACGACTATAAATGGTCCTAGCTAACGTTTTTACTTAGTTCCGCTTCAATCGGAGAAAGTCGAGGAAATCGTCGAAAAAAAGTTGAAGGCTATAGTATGGAAAAATCGTCGATTTTCGCGATGAATTAAAAAATTCCGAAAATAGGCTAGAACGACTATAAATGGTCCTAGCTAACGTTTTTACTTAGTTCCGCTTCAATCGGAGAAAGTCGAGGAAATCGTCGAAAAAAAGTTGAAGGCTATAGTGTGGAAAAATCGTCGATTTTCGCGATGAATTAAAAAATTCCGAAAATAGGCTAGAACGACTATAAATGGTCCTAGCTAACGTTTTTACTTAGTTCCGCTTCAATCGGAGAAAGTCGAGGAAATCGTCGAAAAAAAGTTGAAGGCTGTATGGAAAAATCGTCGATTTTCGCGATGAATTAAAAAATTCCGAAAATAGGCTAGAATGACTATAAATGGTCCTAGCTAACGTTTTTACTTAGTTCCGCTTCAATCGGAGAAAGTCGAGGAAATCGTCGAAAAAAAGTTGAAGGCTATACGTATTGAAAAATCGTCGATTTTCGCGATGAATTAAAAAATTCCGAAAATAGGCTAGAACGACTATAAATGGTCCTAGCTAACGTTTTTACTTAGTTCCGCTTCAATCGGAGAAAGTCGAGGAAATCGTCGAAAAAAATTGAAGGCTATAGTATGGAAAAATCGTCGATTTTCGCGATGAATTAAAAAATTCCGAAAATAGGCTAGAACGACTATAAATGGTCCTAGCTAACGTTTTTACTTAGTTCCGCTTCAATCGGAGAAAGTCGAGGAAATCGTCGAAAAAAAGTTGAAGGCTATAGTATGGAAAAATCGTCGATTTTCGCGATGAATTAAAAAATTCCGAAAATAGGCTAGAACGACTATAAATGGTCTTAGCTAACGTTTTTACTTAGTTCCGCTTCAATCGGAGAAAGTCGAGGAAATCGTCGAAAAAAGGTTGAAGGCTATAGTATGGAAAAATCGTCGATTTTCGCGATGAATTAAAAAATTCCGAAAATAGGCTAGAACGACTATAAATGGTCTTAGCTAACGTTTTTACTTAGTTCTGCTTCAATCGGAGAAAGTCGAGGAAATCGTCGAAAAAAAGTTGAAGGCTATAGTATGGAAAAATCGTCGATTTTCGCGATGAATTAAAAAATTCCGAAAATAGGCTAGAACGACTATAAATGGTCCTAGCTAACGTTTTTACTTAGTTCCGCTTCAATCGGAGAAAGTCGAGGAAATCGTCGAAAAAAAGTTGAAGGCTATAGTATGGAAAAATCGTCGATTTTCGCGATGAATTAAAAAATTCCGAAAATAGGCTAGAACGACTATAAATGGTCTTAGCTAACGTTTTTACTTAGTTCCGCTTCAATCGGAGAAAGTCGAGGAAATCGTCGAAAAAAGGTTGAAGGCTATAGTATGGAAAAATCGTCGATTTTCGCGATGAATTAAAAAATTCCGAAAATAGGCTAGAACGACTATAAATGGTCTTAGCTAACGTTTTTACTTAGTTCCGCTTCAATCGGAGAAAGTCGAGGAAATCGTCGAAAAAAAGTTGAAGGCTATAGTATGGAAAAATCGTCGATTTTCGCGATGAATTAAAAAATTCCGAAAATAGGTTAGAACGACTATAAATGGTCCTAGCTAACGTTTTTACTTAGTTCCGCTTCAATCGGAGAAAGTCGAGGAAATCGTCGAAAAAAAGTTGAAGGCTATAGTATGGAAAAATCGTCGATTTTCGCGATGAATTAAAAAATTCCGAAAATATGCTAGAACGACTATAAATGGTCCTAGCTAACGTTTTTACTTAGTTCCGCTTCAATCGGAGAAAGTCGAGGAAATCGTCGAAAAAAAGTTGAAGGCTATAGTATGGAAAAATCGTCGATTTTCGCGATGAATTAAAAAATTCCGAAAATATGCTAGAACGACTATAAATGGTCCTAGCTAACGTTTTTACTTAGTTCCGCTTCAATCGGAGAAAGTCGAGGAAATCGTCGAAAAAAAGTTGAAGGCTATAGTATGGAAAAATCGTCGATTTTCGCGATGAATTAAAAAATTCCGAAAATAGGCTAGAACGACTATAAATGGTCCTAGCTAACGTTTTTACTTAGTTCCGCTTCAATCGGAGAAAGTCGAGGAAATCGTCGAAAAAAAGTTGAAGGCTATAGTATGGAAAAATCGTCGATTTTCGCGATGAATTAAAAAATTCCGAAAATAGGCTAGAACGACTATAAATGGTCCTAGCTAACGTTTTTACTTAGTTCCGCTTCAATCGGAGAAAGTCGAGGAAATCGTCGAAAAAAAGTTGAAGGCTATAGTATGGAAAAATCGTCGATTTTCGCGATGAATTAAAAAATTCCGAAAATATGCTAGAACGACTATAAATGGTCCTAGCTAACGTTTTTACTTAGTTCCGCTTCAATCGGAGAAAGTCGAGGAAATCGTCGAAAAAAAGTTGAAGGCTATAGTATGGAAAAATCGTCGATTTTCGCGATGAATTAAAAAATTCCGAAAATAGGCTAGAACGACTATAAATGGTGCTAGCTAACGTTTTTACTTAGTTCCGCTTCAATCGGAGAAAGTCGAGGAAATCGTCGAAAAAAAGTTGAAGGCTATAGTATGGAAAAATCGTCGATTTTCGCGATGAATTAAAAAATTCCGAAAATATGCTAGAACGACTATAAATGGTCCTAGCTAACGTTTTTACTTAGTTCCGCTTCAATCGGAGAAAGTCGAGGAAATCGTCGAAAAAAAGTTGAAGGCTATAGTATGGAAAAATCGTCGATTTTCGCGATGAATTAAAAAATTCTGAAAATAGGCTAGAACGACTATAAATGGTCTTAGCTAACGTTTTTACTTAGTTCTGCTTCAATCGGAGAAAGTCGAGGAAATCGTCGAAAAAAAGTTGAAGGCTATAGTATGGAAAAATCGTCGATTTTCGCGATGAATTAAAAAATTCCGAAAATAGGCTAGAACGACTATAAATGGTCCTAGCTAACGTTTTTACTTAGTTCCGCTTCAATCGGAGAAAGTCGAGGAAATCGTCGAAAAAAAGTTGAAGGCTATAGTATGGAAAAATCGTCGATTTTCGCGATGAATTAAAAAATTCCGAAAATATGCTAGAACGACTATAAATGGTCCTAGCTAACGTTTTTACTTAGTTCCGCTTCAATCGGAGAAAGTCGAGGAAATCGTCGAAAAAAAGTTGAAGGCTATAGTATGGAAAAATCGTCGATTTTCGCGATGAATTAAAAAATTCCGAAAATAGGCTAGAACGACTATAAATGGTCCTAGCTAACGTTTTTACTTAGTTCCGCTTCAATCGGAGAAAGTCGAGGAAATCGTCGAAAAAAAGTTGAAGGCTATAGTATGGAAAAATCGTCGATTTTCGCGATGAATTAAAAAATTCCGAAAATATGCTAGAACGACTATAAATGGTCCTAGCTAACGTTTTTACTTAGTTCCGCTTCAATCGGAGAAAGTCGAGGAAATCGTCGAAAAAAAGTTGAAGGCTATAGTATGGAAAAATCGTCGATTTTCGCGATGAATTAAAAAATTCCGAAAATAGGCTAGAACGACTATAAATGGTCCTAGCTAACGTTTTTACTTAGTTCCGCTTCAATCGGAGAAAGTCGAGGAAATCGTCGAAAAAAAGTTGAAGGCTGTATGGAAAAATCGTCGATTTTCGCGATGAATTAAAAAATTCCGAAAATATGCTAGCACGACTATAAATGGTCCTAGCTAACGTTTTTACTTAGTTCCGCTTCAATCGGAGAAAGTCGAGGAAATCGTCGAAAAAAAGTTGAAGGCTGTATGGAAAAATCGTCGATTTTCGCGATGAATTAAAAAATTCCGAAAATAGGCTAGAACGACTATAAATGGTCCTAGCTAACGTTTTTACTTAGTTCCGCTTCAATCGGAGAAAGTCGAGGAAATCGTCGAAAAAAAGTTGAAGGCTGTATGGAAAAATCGTCGATTTTCGCGATGAATTAAAAAATTCCGAAAATAGGCTAGAACGACTATAAATGGTCCTAGCTAACGTTTTTACTTAGTTCCGCTTCAATCGGAGAAAGTCGAGGAAATCGTCGAAAAAAAGTTGAAGGCTATAGTATGGAAAAATCGTCGATTTTCGCGATGAATTAAAAAATTCCGAAAATAGGCTAGAACGACTATAAATGGTGCTATCTAACGTTTTTACTTAGTTCCGCTTCAATCGGAGAAAGTCGAGGAAATCGTCGAAAAAAAGTTGAAGGCTATAGTATGGAAAAATCGTCGGTTTTCGCGATGAATTAAAAAATTCTGAAAATAGGCTAGAACGACTATAAATGGTGCTAGCTAACGTTTTTACTTAGTTCCGCTTCAATCGGAGAAAGTCGAGGAAATCGTCGAAAAAAAGTTGAAGGCTATAGTATGGAAAAATCGTCGATTTTCGCGATGAATTAAAAAATTCCGAAAATAGGCTAGAACGACTATAAATGGTCCTAGCTAACGTTTTTACTTAGTTCCGCTTCAATCGGAGAAAGTCGAGGAAATCGTCGAAAAAAAGTTGAAGGCTATAGTATGGAAAAATCGTCGATTTTCGCGATGAATTAAAAAATTCCGAAAATAGGCTAGAACGACTATAAATGGTCCTAGCTAACGTTTTTACTTAGTTCCGCTTCAATCGGAGAAAGTCGAGGAAATCGTCGAAAAAAAGTTGAAGGCTATAGTATGGAAAAATCGTCGATTTTCGCGATGAATTAAAAAATTCTGAAAATAGGCTAGAACGACTATAAATGGTCTTAGCTAACGTTTTTACTTAGTTCTGCTTCAATCGGAGAAAGTCGAGGAAATCGTCGAAAAAAAGTTGAAGGCTATAGTATGGAAAAATCGTCGATTTTCGCGATGAATTAAAAAATTCCGAAAATAGGCTAGAACGACTATAAATGGTCTTAGCTAACGTTTTTACTTAGTTCTGCTTCAATCGGAGAAAGTCGAGGAAATCGTCGAAAAAAAGTTGAAGGCTATAGTATGGAAAAATCGTCGATTTTCGCGATGAATTAAAAAATTCTGAAAATAGGCTAGAACGACTATAAATGGTCTTAGCTAACGTTTTTACTTAGTTCTGCTTCAATCGGAGAAAGTCGAGGAAATCGTCGAAAAAAAGTTGAAGGCTATAGTATGGAAAAATCGTCGATTTTCGCGATGAATTAAAAAATTCCGAAAATAGGCTAGAACGACTATAAATGGTCCTAGCTAACGTTTTTACTTAGTTCCGCTTCAATCGGAGAAAGTCGAGGAAATCGTCGAAAAAAAGTTGAAGGCTATAGTATGGAAAAATCGTCGATTTTCGCGATGAATTAAAAAATTCCGAAAATATGCTAGAACGACTATAAATGGTCCTAGCTAACGTTTTTACTTAGTTCCGCTTCAATCGGAGAAAGTCGAGGAAATCGTCGAAAAAAAGTTGAAGGCTATAGTATGGAAAAATCGTCGATTTTCGCGATGAATTAAAAAATTCCGAAAATAGGCTAGAACGACTATAAATGGTCCTAGCTAACGTTTTTACTTAGTTCCGCTTCAATCGGAGAAAGTCGAGGAAATCGTCGAAAAAAAGTTGAAGGCTATAGTATGGAAAAATCGTCGATTTTCGCGATGAATTAAAAAATTCCGAAAATATGCTAGAATGACTATAAATGGTCCTAGCTAACGTTTTTACTTAGTTCCGCTTCAATCGGAGAAAGTCGAGGAAATCGTCGAAAAAAAGTTGAAGGCTATAGTATGGAAAAATCGTCGATTTTCGCGATGAATTAAAAAATTCCGAAAATAGGCTAGAACGACTATAAATGGTCCTAGCTAACGTTTTTACTTAGTTCCGCTTCAATCGGAGAAAGTCGAGGAAATCGTCGAAAAAAAGTTGAAGGCTATAGTATGGAAAAATCGTCGATTTTCGCGATGAATTAAAAAATTCCGAAAATATGCTAGAATGACTATAAATGGTCCTAGCTAACGTTTTTACTTAGTTCCGCTTCAATCGGAGAAAGTCGAGGAAATCGTCGAAAAAAAGTTGAAGGCTATAGTATGGAAAAATCGTCGATTTTCGCGATGAATTAAAAAATTCCGAAAATATGCTAGAATGACTATAAATGGTCCTAGCTAACGTTTTTACTTAGTTCCGCTTCAATCGGAGAAAGTCGAGGAAATCGTCGAAAAAAAGTTGAAGGCTATAGTATGGAAAAATCGTCGATTTTCGCGATGAATTAAAAAATTCCGAAAATATGCTAGAATGACTATAAATGGTCCTAGCTAACGTTTTTACTTAGTTCCGCTTCAATCGGAGAAAGTCGAGGAAATCGTCGAAAAAAAGTTGAAGGCTATAGTATGGAAAAATCGTCGATTTTCGCGATGAATTAAAAAATTCCGAAAATATGCTAGAATGACTATAAATGGTCCTAGCTAACGTTTTTACTTAGTTCCGCTTCAATCGGAGAAAGTCGAGGAAATCGTCGAAAAAAAGTTGAAGGCTATAGTATGGAAAAATCGTCGATTTTCGCGATGAATTAAAAAATTCCGAAAATATGCTAGAATGACTATAAATGGTCCTAGCTAACGTTTTTACTTAGTTCCGCTTCAATCGGAGAAAGTCGAGGAAATCGTCGAAAAAAAGTTGAAGGCTATAGTATGGAAAAATCGTCGATTTTCGCGATGAATTAAAAAATTCCGAAAATAGGCTAGAACGACTATAAATGGTCCTAGCTAACGTTTTTACTTAGTTCCGCTTCAATCGGAGAAAGTCGAGGAAATCGTCGAAAAAAAGTTGAAGGCTATAGTATGGAAAAATCGTCGATTTTCGCGATGAATTAAAAAATTCTGAAAATAGGCTAGAACGACTATAAATGGTCTTAGCTAACGTTTTTACTTAGTTCCGCTTCAATCGGAGAAAGTCGAGGAAATCGTCGAAAAAAAGTTGAAGGCTATAGTATGGAAAAATCGTCGATTTTCGCGATGAATTAAAAAATTCCGAAAATAGGCTAGAACGACTATAAATGGTCCTAGCTAACGTTTTTACTTAGTTCCGCTTCAATCGGAGAAAGTCGAGGAAATCGTCGAAAAAAAGTTGAAGGCTATAGTATGGAAAAATCGTCGATTTTCGCGATGGATCAAAAAATTCTGAAAATAGGCTAGAACGACTATAAATGGTCCTAGCTAACATTTTTACTGAGTTCCGGTTCAATCGGAGAAAGTCGCGGAAATCGTCGAAAAAAAGTTGAAGGCTATAGTATGGAAAAATCGTCGATTTTCGCGATGGATTAAAAAATTCTGAAAATAGGCTAGAACGACTATAAATGGTCCTAGCTAACATTTTTACTGAGTTCCGGTTCAATCGGAGAAAGTCGCGGAAATCGTCGAAAAAAAGTTGAAGGCTATAGTATGGAAAAATCGTCGATTTTCGCGATGGATTAAAAAATTCTGAAAATAGGCTAGAACGACTATAAATGGTCCTAGCTAACATTTTTACTGAGTTCCGGTTCAATCGGAGAAAGTCGCGGAAATCGTCGAAAAAAAGTTGAAGGCTATAGTATGGAAAAATCGTCGATTTTCGCGATGAATTAAAAAATTCCGAAAATAGGCTAGAACGACTATAAATGGTCCTAGCTAACGTTTTTACTTAGTTCCGCTTCAATCGGAGAAAGTCGAGGAAATCGTCGAAAAAAAGTTGAAGGCTATAGTATGGAAAAATCGTCGATTTTCGCGATGAATTAAAAAATTCTGAAAATAGGCTAGAACGACTATAAATGGTCTTAGCTAACGTTTTTACTTAGTTCCGCTTCAATCGGAGAAAGTCGAGGAAATCGTCGAAAAAAAGTTGATGGCTATACTATGGAAAAATCGTCGATTTTCGCGATGAATTAAAAAATTCCGAAAATAGGCTAGAACGACTATAAATGGTCCTAGCTAACGTTTTTACTTAGTTCCGCTTCAATCGGAGAAAGTCGAGGAAATCGTCGAAAAAAAGTTGAAGGCTATAGTATGGAAAAATCGTCGATTTTCGCGATGAATTAAAAAATTCCGAAAATAGGCTAGAACGACTATAAATGGTCCTAGCTAACGTTTTTACTTAGTTCCGCTTCAATCGGAGAAAGTCGAGGAAATCGTCGAAAAAAAGTTGAAGGCTATAGTATGGAAAAATCGTCGGTTTTCGCGATGAATTAAAAAATTCTGAAAATAGGCTAGAACGACTATAAATGGTCCTAGCTAACGTTTTTACTTAGTTCCGCTTCAATCGGAGAAAGTCGAAGAAATCGTCGAAAAAAAGTTGAAGGCTATAGTATGGAAAAATCGTCGATTTTCGCGATGAATTAAAAAATTCCGAAAATAGGCTAGAACGACTATAAATGGTCCTAGCTAACGTTTTTACTTAGTTCCGCTTCAATCGGAGAAAGTCGAGGAAATCGTCGAAAAAAAGTTGAAGGCTATAGTATGGAAAAATCGTCGATTTTCGCGATGAATTAAAAAATTCCGAAAATAGGCTAGAACGACTATAAATGGTCCTAGCTAACGTTTTTACTTAGTTCCGCTTCAATCGGAGAAAGTCGAGGAAATCGTCGAAAAAAAGTTGAAGGCTATAGTATGGAAAAATCGTCGATGTTCGCGATGAATTAAAAAATTCCGAAAATATGCTAGAACGACTATAAATGGTCCTAGCTAACGTTTTTACTTAGTTCCGCTTCAATCGGAGAAAGTCGAGGATATCGTCGAAAAAAAGTTGAAGGCTATAGTATGGAAAAATCGTCGATTTTCGCGGTGAATTAAAAAATTCCGAAAATAGGCTAGAACGACTATAAATGGTCCTAGCTAACGTTTTTACTTAGTTCCGCTTCAATCGGAGAAAGTCGAGGAAATCGTCGAAAAAAAGTTGAAGGCTATAGTATGGAAAAATCGTCGATTTTCGCGATGAATTAAAAAATTCCGAAAATAGGCTAGAACGACTATAAATGGTCCTAGCTAACGTTTTTACTTAGTTCCGCTTCAATCGGAGAAAGTCGAGGAAATCGTCGAAAAAAAGTTGAAGGCTATAGTATGGAAAAATCGTCGATTTTCGCGATGAATTAAAAAATTCCGAAAATAGGCTAGAACGACTATAAATGGTCCTAGCTAACGTTTTTACTTAGTTCCGCTTCAATCGGAGAAAGTCGAGGAAATCGTCGAAAAAAAGTTGAAGGCTATAGTATGGAAAAATCGTGGATTTTCGCGATGAATTAAAAAATTCCGAAAATAGGCTAGAACGACTATAAATGGTCCTAGCTAACGTTTTTACTTAGTTCCGCTTCAATCGCAGAAAGTCGAGGAAATCGTCGAAAAAAAGTTGAAGGCTATAGTATGGAAAAATCGTCGGTTTTCGCGATGAATTAAAAAATTCCGAAAATATGCTAGAACGACTATAAATGGTCCTAGCTAACGTTTTTACTTAGTTCCGCTTCAATCGGAGAAAGTCGAGGAAATCGTCGAAAAAAAGTTGAAGGCTATAGTATGGAAAAATCGTCGATTTTCGCGATGAATTAAAAAATTCCGAAAATAGGCTAGAACGACTATAAATGGTGCTATCTAACGTTTTTACTTAGTTCCGCTTCAATCGGAGAAAGTCGAGGAAATCGTCGAAAAAAAGTTGAAGGCTATAGTATGGAAAAATCGTCGGTTTTCGCGATGAATTAAAAAATTCTGAAAATAGGCTAGAACGACTATAAATGGTGCTAGCTAACGTTTTTACTTAGTTCCGCTTCAATCGGAGAAAGTCGAGAAAATCGTCGAAAAAAAGTTGAAGGCTATAGTATGGAAAAATCGTCGATTTTCGCGATGAATTAAAAAATTCTGAAAATAGGCTAGAACGACTATAAATGGTCTTAGCTAACGTTTTTACTTAGTTCTGCTTCAATCGGAGAAAGTCGAGGAAATCGTCGAAAAAAAGTTGAAGGCTATAGTATGGAAAAATCGTCGATTTTCGCGATGAATTAAAAAATTCCGAAAATAGGCTAGAACGACTATAAATGGTCCTAGCTAACGTTTTTACTTAGTTCCGCTTCAATCGGAGAAAGTCGAGGAAATCGTCGAAAAAAAGTTGAAGGCTATAGTATGGAAAAATCGTCGATTTTCGCGATGAATTAAAAAATTCCGAAAATAGGCTAGAACGACTATAAATGGTCTTAGCTAACGTTTTTACTTAGTTCCGCTTCAATCGGAGAAAGTCGAGGAAATCGTCGAAAAAAGGTTGAAGGCTATAGTATGGAAAAATCGTCGATTTTCGCGATGAATTAAAAAATTCCGAAAATAGGCTAGAACGACTATAAATGGTCTTAGCTAACGTTTTTACTTAGTTCCGCTTCAATCGGAGAAAGTCGAGGAAATCGTCGAAAAAAAGTTGAAGGCTATAGTATGGAAAAATCGTCGATTTTCGCGATGAATTAAAAAATTCTGAAAATAGGCTAGAACGACTATAAATGGTCTTAGCTAACGTTTTTACTTAGTTCTGCTTCAATCGGAGAAAGTCGAGGAAATCGTCGAAAAAAAGTTGAAGGCTATAGTATGGAAAAATCGTCGATTTTCGCGATGAATTAAAAAATTCCGAAAATAGGCTAGAACGACTATAAATGGTCCTAGCTAACGTTTTTACTTAGTTCCGCTTCAATCGGAGAAAGTCGAGGAAATCGTCGAAAAAAAGTTGAAGGCTATAGTATGGAAAAATCGTCGATTTTCGCGATGAATTAAAAAATTCTGAAAATAGGCTAGAACGACTATAAATGGTCTTAGCTAACGTTTTTACTTAGTTCTGCTTCAATCGGAGAAAGTCGAGGAAATCGTCGAAAAAAAGTTGAAGGCTATAGTATGGAAAAATCGTCGATTTTCGCGATGAATTAAAAAATTCCGAAAATAGGCTAGAACGACTATAAATGGTCCTAGCTAACGTTTTTACTTAGTTCCGCTTCAATCGGAGAAAGTCGAGGAAATCGTCGAAAAAAAGTTGAAGGCTATAGTATGGAAAAATCGTCGATTTTCGCGATGAATTAAAAAATTCCGAAAATAGGCTAGAACGACTATAAATGGTCTTAGCTAACGTTTTTACTTAGTTGCGCTTCAATCGGAGAAAGTCGAGGAAATCGTCGAAAAAAGGTTGAAGGCTATAGTATGGAAAAATCGTCGATTTTCGCGATGAATTAAAAAATTCCGAAAATAGGCTAGAACGACTATAAATGGTCTTAGCTAACGTTTTTACTTAGTTCCGCTTCAATCGGAGAAAGTCGAGGAAATCGTCGAAAAAAAGTTGAAGGCTATAGTATGGAAAAATCGTCGATTTTCGCGATGAATTAAAAAATTCCGAAAATAGGTTAGAACGACTATAAATGGTCCTAGCTAACGTTTTTACTTAGTTCCGCTTCAATCGGAGAAAGTCGAGGAAATCGTCGAAAAAAAGTTGAAGGCTATAGTATGGAAAAATCGTCGATTTTCGCGATGAATTAAAAAATTCCGAAAATATGCTAGAACGACTATAAATGGTCCTAGCTAACGTTTTTACTTAGTTCCGCTTCAATCGGAGAAAGTCGAGGAAATCGTCGAAAAAAAGTTGAAGGCTATAGTATGGAAAAATCGTCGATTTTCGCGATGAATTAAAAAATTCCGAAAATATGCTAGAACGACTATAAATGGTCCTAGCTAACGTTTTTACTTAGTTCCGCTTCAATCGGAGAAAGTCGAGGAAATCGTCGAAAAAAAGTTGAAGGCTATAGTATGGAAAAATCGTCGATTTTCGCGATGAATTAAAAAATTCCGAAAATAGGCTAGAACGACTATAAATGGTCCTAGCTAACGTTTTTACTTAGTTCCGCTTCAATCGGAGAAAGTCGAGGAAATCGTCGAAAAAAAGTTGAAGGCTATAGTATGGAAAAATCGTCGATTTTCGCGATGAATTAAAAAATTCCGAAAATAGGCTAGAACGACTATAAATGGTCCTAGCTAACGTTTTTACTTAGTTCCGCTTCAATCGGAGAAAGTCGAGGAAATCGTCGAAAAAAAGTTGAAGGCTGTATGGAAAAATCGTCGATTTTCGCGATGAATTAAAAAATTCCGAAAATAGGCTAGAATGACTATAAATGGTCCTAGCTGACGTTTTTACTTAGTTCCGCTTCAATCGGAGAAAGTCGAGGAAATCGTCGAAAAAAAGTTGAAGGCTATAGTATGGAAAAATCGTCGATTTTCGCGATGAATTAAAAAATTCCGAAAATATGCTAGAACGACTATAAATGGTCCTAGCTAACGTTTTTACTTAGTTCCGCTTCGATCGGAGAAAGTCGAGGAAATCGTCGAAAAAAAGTTGAAGGCTATAGTATGGAAAAATCGTCGATTTTCGCGATGAATTAAAAAATTCCGAAAATATGCTAGAACGACTATAAATGGTCCTAGCTAACGTTTTTACTTACTTCCGCTTCAATCGGAGAAAGTCGAGGAAATCGTCGAAAAAAAGTTGAAGGCTATAGTATGGAAAAATCGTCGATTTTCGCGATGAATTAAAAAATTCCGAAAATAGGCTAGAACGACTATAAATGGTGCTAGCTAACGTTTTTACTTAGTTCCGCTTCAATCGGAGAAAGTCGAGGAAATCGTCGAAAAAAAGTTGAAGGCTATAGTATGGAAAAATCGTCGGTTTTCGCGATGAATTAAAAAATTCTGAAAATAGGCTAGAACGACTATAAATGGTGCTAGCTAACGTTTTTACTTAGTTCCGCTTCAATCGGAGAAAGTCGAGGAAATCGTCGAAAAAAAGTTGAAGGCTATAGTATGGAAAAATCGTCGATTTTCGCGATGAATTAAAAAATTCCGAAAATAGGCTAGAACGACTATAAATGGTGCTAGCTAACGTTTTTACTTAGTTCCGCTTCAATCGGAGAAAGTCGAGGAAATCGTCGAAAAAAAGTTGAAGGCTATAGTATGGAAAAATCGTCGATTTTCGCGATGAATTAAAAAATTCCGAAAATATGCTAGAACGACTATAAATGGTCCTAGCTAACGTTTTTACTTAGTTCCGCTTCAATCGGAGAAAGTCGAGGAAATCGTCGAAAAAAAGTTGAAGGCTATAGTATGGAAAAATCGTCGATTTTCGCGATGAATTAAAAAATTCTGAAAATAGGCTAGAACGACTATAAATGGTCTTAGCTAACGTTTTTACTTAGTTCTGCTTCAATCGGAGAAAGTCGAGGAAATCGTCGAAAAAAAGTTGAAGGCTATAGTATGGAAAAATCGTCGATTTTCGCGATGAATTAAAAAATTCCGAAAATAGGCTAGAACGACTATAAATGGTCCTAGCTAACGTTTTTACTTAGTTCCGCTTCAATCGGAGAAAGTCGAGGAAATCGTCGAAAAAAAGTTGAAGGCTGTATGGAAAAATCGTCCATTTTCGCGATGAATTAAAAAATTCCGAAAATATGCTAGAACGACTATAAATGGTCCTAGCTAACGTTTTTACTTAGTTCCGCTTCAATCGGAGAAAGTCGAGGAAATCGTCGAAAAAAAGTTGAAGGCTGTATGGAAAAATCGTCGATTTTCGCGATGAATTAAAAAATTCCGAAAATAGGCTAGAACGACTATAAATGGTCCTAGCTAACGTTTTTACTTAGTTCCGCTTCAATCGGAGAAAGTCGAGGAAATCGTCGAAAAAAAGTTGAAGGCTATAGTATGGAAAAATCGTCGATTTTCGCGATGAATTAAAAAATTCCGAAAATATGCTAGAACGACTATAAATGGTCCTAGCTAACGTTTTTACTTAGTTCCGCTTCAATCGGAGAAAGTCGAGGAAATCGTCGAAAAAAAGTTGAAGGCTATAGTATGGAAAAATCGTCGATTTTCGCGATGAATTAAAAAATTCCGAAAATAGGCTAGAACGACTATAAATGGTCCTAGCTAACGTTTTTACTTAGTTCCGCTTCAATCGGAGAAAGTCGAGGAAATCGTCGAAAAAAAGTTGAAGGCTGTATGGAAAAATCGTCGATTTTCGCGATGAATTAAAAAATTCCGAAAATAGGCTAGAACGACTATAAATGGTCCTAGCTAACGTTTTTACTTAGTTCCGCTTCAATCGGAGAAAGTCGAGGAAATCGTCGAAAAAAAGTTGAAGGCTATAGTATGGAAAAATCGTCGATTTTCGCGATGAATTAAAAAATTCCGAAAATAGGCTAGAACGACTATAAATGGTGCTATCTAACGTTTTTACTTAGTTCCGCTTCAATCGGAGAAAGTCGAGGAAATCGTCGAAAAAAAGTTGAAGGCTATAGTATGGAAAAATCGTCGGTTTTCGCGATGAATTAAAAAATTCTGAAAATAGGCTAGAACGACTATAAATGGTGCTAGCTAACGTTTTTACTTAGTTCCGCTTCAATCGGAGAAAGTCGAGGAAATCGTCGAAAAAAAGTTGAAGGCTATAGTATGGAAAAATCGTCGATTTTCGCGATGAATTAAAAAATTCCGAAAATAGGCTAGAACGACTATAAATGGTCCTAGCTAACGTTTTTACTTAGTTCCGCTTCAATCGGAGAAAGTCGAGGAAATCGTCGAAAAAAAGTTGAAGGCTATAGTATGGAAAAATCGTCGATTTTCGCGATGAATTAAAAAATTCCGAAAATAGGCTAGAACGACTATAAATGGTGCTAGCTAACGTTTTTACTTAGTTCCGCTTCAATCGGAGAAAGTCGAGGAAATCGTCGAAAAAAAGTTGAAGGCTATAGTATGGAAAAATCGTCGATTTTCGCGATGAATTAAAAAATTCCGAAAATATGCTAGAACGACTATAAATGGTCCTAGCTAACGTTTTTACTTAGTTCCGCTTCAATCGGAGAAAGTCGAGGAAATCGTCGAAAAAAAGTTGAAGGCTATAGTATGGAAAAATCGTCGATTTTCGCGATGAATTAAAAAATTCTGAAAATAGGCTAGAACGACTATAAATGGTCTTAGCTAACGTTTTTACTTAGTTCTGCTTCAATCGGAGAAAGTCGAGGAAATCGTCGAAAAAAAGTTGAAGGCTATAGTATGGAAAAATCGTCGATTTTCGCGATGAATTAAAAAATTCCGAAAATAGGCTAGAACGACTATAAATGGTCCTAGCTAACGTTTTTACTTAGTTCCGCTTCAATCGGAGAAAGTCGAGGAAATCGTCGAAAAAAAGTTGAAGGCTATAGTATGGAAAAATCGTCGATTTTCGCGATGAATTAAAAAATTCCGAAAATATGCTAGAACGACTATAAATGGTCCTAGCTAACGTTTTTACTTAGTTCCGCTTCAATCGGAGAAAGTCGAGGAAATCGTCGAAAAAAAGTTGAAGGCTATAGTATGGAAAAATCGTCGATTTTCGCGATGAATTAAAAAATTCCGAAAATAGGCTAGAACGACTATAAATGGTCCTAGCTAACGTTTTTACTTAGTTCCGCTTCAATCGGAGAAAGTCGAGGAAATCGTCGAAAAAAAGTTGAAGGCTATAGTATGGAAAAATCGTCGATTTTCGCGATGAATTAAAAAATTCCGAAAATATGCTAGAACGACTATAAATGGTCCTAGCTAACGTTTTTACTTAGTTCCGCTTCAATCGGAGAAAGTCGAGGAAATCGTCGAAAAAAAGTTGAAGGCTATAGTATGGAAAAATCGTCGATTTTCGCGATGAATTAAAAAATTCTGAAAATAGGCTAGAACGACTATAAATGGTCTTAGCTAACGTTTTTACTTAGTTCCGCTTCAATCGGAGAAAGTCGAGGAAATCGTCGAAAAAAAGTTGAAGGCTATAGTATGGAAAAATCGTCGATTTTCGCGATGAATTAAAAAATTCCGAAAATAGGCTAGAACGACTATAAATGGTCCTAGCTAACGTTTTTACTTAGTTCCGCTTCAATCGGAGAAAGTCGAGGAAATCGTCGAAAAAAAGTTGAAGGCTATAGTATGGAAAAATCGTCGATTTTCGCGATGGATCAAAAAATTCTGAAAATAGGCTAGAACGACTATAAATGGTCCTAGCTAACATTTTTACTGAGTTCCGGTTCAATCGGAGAAAGTCGCGGAAATCGTCGAAAAAAAGTTGAAGGCTATAGTATGGAAAAATCGTCGATTTTCGCGATGGATTAAAAATTTCTGAAAATAGGCTAGAACGACTATAAATGGTCCTAGCTAACATTTTTACTGAGTTCCGGTTCAATCGGAGAAAGTCGCGGAAATCGTCGAAAAAAAGTTGAAGGCTATAGTATGGAAAAATCGTCGATTTTCGCGATGGATTAAAAAATTCTGAAAATAGGCTAGAACGACTATAAATGGTCCTAGCTAACATTTTTACTGAGTTCCGGTTCAATCGGAGAAAGTCGCGGAAATCGTCGAAAAAAAGTTGAAGGCTATAGTATGGAAAAATCGTCGATTTTCGCGATGAATTAAAAAATTCCGAAAATAGGCTAGAACGACTATAAATGGTCCTAGCTAACGTTTTTACTTAGTTCCGCTTCAATCGGAGAAAGTCGAGGAAATCGTCGAAAAAAAGTTGAAGGCTATAGTATGGAAAAATCGTCGATTTTCGCGATGAATTAAAAAATTCTGAAAATAGGCTAGAACGACTATAAATGGTCTTAGCTAACGTTTTTACTTAGTTCCGCTTCAATCGGAGAAAGTCGAGGAAATCGTCGAAAAAAAGTTGATGGCTATACTATGGAAAAATCGTCGATTTTCGCGATGAATTAAAAAATTCCGAAAATAGGCTAGAACGACTATAAATGGTCCTAGCTAACGTTTTTACTTAGTTCCGCTTCAATCGGAGAAAGTCGAGGAAATCGTCGAAAAAAAGTTGAAGGCTATAGTATGGAAAAATCGTCGATTTTCGCGATGAATTAAAAAATTCCGAAAATAGGCTAGAACGACTATAAATGGTCCTAGCTAACGTTTTTACTTAGTTCCGCTTCAATCGGAGAAAGTCGAGGAAATCGTCGAAAAAAAGTTGAAGGCTATAGTATGGAAAAATCGTCGGTTTTCGCGATGAATTAAAAAATTCTGAAAATAGGCTAGAACGACTATAAATGGTCCTAGCTAACGTTTTTACTTAGTTCCGCTTCAATCGGAGAAAGTCGAAGAAATCGTCGAAAAAAAGTTGAAGGCTATAGTATGGAAAAATCGTCGATTTTCGCGATGAATTAAAAAATTCCGAAAATAGGCTAGAACGACTATAAATGGTCCTAGCTAACGTTTTTACTTAGTTCCGCTTCAATCGGAGAAAGTCGAGGAAATCGTCGAAAAAAAGTTGAAGGCTATAGTATGGAAAAATCGTCGATTTTCGCGATGAATTAAAAAATTCCGAAAATAGGCTAGAACGACTATAAATGGTCCTAGCTAACGTTTTTACTTAGTTCCGCTTCAATCGGAGAAAGTCGAGGAAATCGTCGAAAAAAAGTTGAAGGCTATAGTATGGAAAAATCGTCGATGTTCGCGATGAATTAAAAAATTCTGAAAATAGGCTAGAACGACTATAAATGGTCTTAGCTAACGTTTTTACTTAGTTCTGCTTCAATCGGAGAAAGTCGAGGAAATCGTCGAAAAAAAGTTGAAGGCTATAGTATGGAAAAATCGTCGATTTTCGCGATGAATTAAAAAATTCCGAAAATAGGCTAGAACGACTATAAATGGTCTTAGCTAACGTTTTTACTTAGTTCTGCTTCAATCGGAGAAAGTCGAGGAAATCGTCGAAAAAAAGTTGAAGGCTATAGTATGGAAAAATCGTCGATTTTCGCGATGAATTAAAAAATTCCGAAAATAGGCTAGAACGACTATAAATGGTCTTAGCTAACGTTTTTACTTAGTTCCGCTTCAATCGGAGAAAGTCGAGGAAATCGTCGAAAAAAGGTTGAAGGCTATAGTATGGAAAAATCGTCGATTTTCGCGATGAATTAAAAAATTCCGAAAATAGGCTAGAACGACTATAAATGGTCTTAGCTAACGTTTTTACTTAGTTCCGCTTCAATCGGAGAAAGTCGAGGAAATCGTCGAAAAAAAGTTGAAGGCTATAGTATGGAAAAATCGTCGATTTTCGCGATGAATTAAAAAATTCTGAAAATAGGCTAGAACGACTATAAATGGTCTTAGCTAACGTTTTTACTTAGTTCTGCTTCAATCGGAGAAAGTCGAGGAAATCGTCGAAAAAAAGTTGAAGGCTATAGTATGGAAAAATCGTCGATTTTCGCGATGAATTAAAAAATTCCGAAAATAGGCTAGAACGACTATAAATGGTCCTAGCTAACGTTTTTACTTAGTTCCGCTTCAATCGGAGAAAGTCGAGGAAATCGTCGAAAAAAAGTTGAAGGCTATAGTATGGAAAAATCGTCGATTTTCGCGATGAATTAAAAAATTCTGAAAATAGGCTAGAACGACTATAAATGGTCTTAGCTAACGTTTTTACTTAGTTCTGCTTCAATCGGAGAAAGTCGAGGAAATCGTCGAAAAAAAGTTGAAGGCTATAGTATGGAAAAATCGTCGATTTTCGCGATGAATTAAAAAATTCCGAAAATAGGCTAGAACGACTATAAATGGTCCTAGCTAACGTTTTTACTTAGTTCCGCTTCAATCGGAGAAAGTCGAGGAAATCGTCGAAAAAAAGTTGAAGGCTATAGTATGGAAAAATCGTCGATTTTCGCGATGAATTAAAAAATTCCGAAAATAGGCTAGAACGACTATAAATGGTCTTAGCTAACGTTTTTACTTAGTTGCGCTTCAATCGGAGAAAGTCGAGGAAATCGTCGAAAAAAGGTTGAAGGCTATAGTATGGAAAAATCGTCGATTTTCGCGATGAATTAAAAAATTCCGAAAATAGGCTAGAACGACTTTAAATGGTCTTAGCTAACGTTTTTACTTAGTTCCGCTTCAATCGGAGAAAGTCGAGGAAATCGTCGAAAAAAAGTTGAAGGCTATAGTATGGAAAAATCGTCGATTTTCGCGATGAATTAAAAAATTCCGAAAATAGGTTAGAACGACTATAAATGGTCCTAGCTAACGTTTTTACTTAGTTCCGCTTCAATCGGAGAAAGTCGAGGAAATCGTCGAAAAAAAGTTGAAGGCTATAGTATGGAAAAATCGTCGATTTTCGCGATGAATTAAAAAATTCCGAAAATATGCTAGAACGACTATAAATGGTCCTAGCTAACGTTTTTACTTAGTTCCGCTTCAATCGGAGAAAGTCGAGGAAATCGTCGAAAAAAAGTTGAAGGCTATAGTATGGAAAAATCGTCGATTTTCGCGATGAATTAAAAAATTCCGAAAATAGGCTAGAACGACTATAAATGGTCTTAGCTAACGTTTTTACTTAGTTGCGCTTCAATCGGAGAAAGTCGAGGAAATCGTCGAAAAAAGGTTGAAGGCTATAGTATGGAAAAATCGTCGATTTTCGCGATGAATTAAAAAATTCCGAAAATAGGCTAGAACGACTTTAAATGGTCTTAGCTAACGTTTTTACTTAGTTCCGCTTCAATCGGAGAAAGTCGAGGAAATCGTCGAAAAAAAGTTGAAGGCTATAGTATGGAAAAATCGTCGATTTTCGCGATGAATTAAAAAATTCCGAAAATAGGTTAGAACGACTATAAATGGTCCTAGCTAACGTTTTTACTTAGTTCCGCTTCAATCGGAGAAAGTCGAGGAAATCGTCGAAAAAAAGTTGAAGGCTATAGTATGGAAAAATCGTCGATTTTCGCGATGAATTAAAAAATTCCGAAAATATGCTAGAACGACTATAAATGGTCCTAGCTAACGTTTTTACTTAGTTCCGCTTCAATCGGAGAAAGTCGAGGAAATCGTCGAAAAAAAGTTGAAGGCTATAGTATGGAAAAATCGTCGATTTTCGCGATGAATTAAAAAATTCCGAAAATATGCTAGAACGACTATAAATGGTCCTAGCTAACGTTTTTACTTAGTTCCGCTTCAATCGGAGAAAGTCGAGGAAATCGTCGAAAAAAAGTTGAAGGCTATAGTATGGAAAAATCGTCGATTTTCGCGATGAATTAAAAAATTCCGAAAATAGGCTAGAACGACTATAAATGGTCCTAGCTAACGTTTTTACTTAGTTCCGCTTCAATCGGAGAAAGTCGAGGAAATCGTCGAAAAAAAGTTGAAGGCTATAGTATGGAAAAATCGTCGATTTTCGCGATGAATTAAAAAATTCCGAAAATAGGCTAGAACGACTATAAATGGTCCTAGCTAACGTTTTTACTTAGTTCCGCTTCAATCGGAGAAAGTCGAGGAAATCGTCGAAAAAAAGTTGAAGGCTGTATGGAAAAATCGTCGATTTTCGCGATGAATTAAAAAATTCCGAAAATATGCTAGAACGACTATAAATGGTCCTAGCTAACGTTTTTACTTAGTTCCGCTTCGATCGGAGAAAGTCGAGGAAATCGTCGAAAAAAAGTTGAAGGCTATAGTATGGAAAAATCGTCGATTTTCGCGATGAATTAAAAAATTCCGAAAATATGCTAGAACGACTATAAATGGTCCTAGCTAACGTTTTTACTTACTTCCGCTTCAATCGGAGAAAGTCGAGGAAATCGTCGAAAAAAAGTTGAAGGCTATAGTATGGAAAAATCGTCGATTTTCGCGATGAATTAAAAAATTCCGAAAATAGGCTAGAACGACTATAAATGGTGCTAGCTAACGTTTTTACTTAGTTCCGCTTCAATCGGAGAAAGTCGAGGAAATCGTCGAAAAAAAGTTGAAGGCTATAGTATGGAAAAATCGTCGGTTTTCGCGATGAATTAAAAAATTCTGAAAATAGGCTAGAACGACTATAAATGGTGCTAGCTAACGTTTTTACTTAGTTCCGCTTCAATCGGAGAAAGTCGAGGAAATCGTCGAAAAAAAGTTGAAGGCTATAGTATGGAAAAATCGTCGATTTTCGCGATGAATTAAAAAATTCCGAAAATATGCTAGAACGACTATAAATGGTCCTAGCTAACGTTTTTACTTACTTCCGCTTCAATCGGAGAAAGTCGAGGAAATCGTCGAAAAAAAGTTGAAGGCTATAGTATGGAAAAATCGTCGATTTTCGCGATGAATTAAAAAATTCCGAAAATAGGCTAGAACGACTATAAATGGTGCTAGCTAACGTTTTTACTTAGTTCCGCTTCAATCGGAGAAAGTCGAGGAAATCGTCGAAAAAAAGTTGAAGGCTATAGTATGGAAAAATCGTCGATTTTCGCGATGAATTAAAAAATTCCGAAAATATGCTAGAACGACTATAAATGGTCCTAGCTAACGTTTTTACTTAGTTCCGCTTCAATCGGAGAAAGTCGAGGAAATCGTCGAAAAAAAGTTGAAGGCTATAGTATGGAAAAATCGTCGATTTTCGCGATGAATTAAAAAATTCTGAAAATAGGCTAGAACGACTATAAATGGTCTTAGCTAACGTTTTTACTTAGTTCTGCTTCAATCGGAGAAAGTCGAGGAAATCGTCGAAAAAAAGTTGAAGGCTATAGTATGGAAAAATCGTCGATTTTCGCGATGAATTAAAAAATTCCGAAAATAGGCTAGAACGACTATAAATGGTCCTAGCTAACGTTTTTACTTAGTTCCGCTTCAATCGGAGAAAGTCGAGGAAATCGTCGAAAAAAAGTTGAAGGCTGTATGGAAAAATCGTCCATTTTCGCGATGAATTAAAAAATTCCGAAAATATGCTAGAACGACTATAAATGGTCCTAGCTAACGTTTTTACTTAGTTCCGCTTCAATCGGAGAAAGTCGAGGAAATCGTCGAAAAAAAGTTGAAGGCTGTATGGAAAAATCGTCGATTTTCGCGATGAATTAAAAAATTCCGAAAATAGGCTAGAACGACTATAAATGGTCCTAGCTAACGTTTTTACTTAGTTCCGCTTCAATCGGAGAAAGTCGAGGAAATCGTCGAAAAAAAGTTGAAGGCTATAGTATGGAAAAATCGTCGATTTTCGCGATGAATTAAAAAATTCCGAAAATATGCTAGAACGACTATAAATGGTCCTAGCTAACGTTTTTACTTAGTTCCGCTTCAATCGGAGAAAGTCGAGGAAATCGTCGAAAAAAAGTTGAAGGCTATAGTATGGAAAAATCGTCGATTTTCGCGATGAATTAAAAAATTCCGAAAATAGGCTAGAACGACTATAAATGGTCCTAGCTAACGTTTTTACTTAGTTCCGCTTCAATCGGAGAAAGTCGAGGAAATCGTCAAAAAAAAGTTGAAGGCTGTATGGAAAAATCGTCGATTTTCGCGATGAATTAAAAAATTCCGAAAATAGGCTAGAACGACTATAAATGGTCCTAGCTAACGTTTTTACTTAGTTCCGCTTCAATCGGAGAAAGTCGAGGAAATCGTCGAAAAAAAGTTGAAGGCTATAGTATGGAAAAATCGTCGATTTTCGCGATGAATTAAAAAATTCCGAAAATAGGCTAGAACGACTATAAATGGTGCTATCTAACGTTTTTACTTAGTTCCGCTTCAATCGGAGAAAGTCGAGGAAATCGTCGAAAAAAAGTTGAAGGCTATAGTATGGAAAAATCGTCGGTTTTCGCGATGAATTAAAAAATTCTGAAAATAGGCTAGAACGACTATAAATGGTGCTAGCTAACGTTTTTACTTAGTTCCGCTTCAATCGGAGAAAGTCGAGGAAATCGTCGAAAAAAAGTTGAAGGCTATAGTATGGAAAAATCGTCGATTTTCGCGATGAATTAAAAAATTCCGAAAATAGGCTAGAACGACTATAAATGGTCCTAGCTAACGTTTTTACTTAGTTCCGCTTCAATCGGAGAAAGTCGAGGAAATCGTCGAAAAAAAGTTGAAGGCTATAGTATGGAAAAATCGTCGATTTTCGCGATGAATTAAAAAATTCCGAAAATAGGCTAGAACGACTATAAATGGTGCTAGCTAACGTTTTTACTTAGTTCCGCTTCAATCGGAGAAAGTCGAGGAAATCGTCGAAAAAAAGTTGAAGGCTATAGTATGGAAAAATCGTCGATTTTCGCGATGAATTAAAAAATTCCGAAAATATGCTAGAACGACTATAAATGGTCCTAGCTAACGTTTTTACTTAGTTCCGCTTCAATCGGAGAAAGTCGAGGAAATCGTCGAAAAAAAGTTGAAGGCTATAGTATGGAAAAATCGTCGATTTTCGCGATGAATTAAAAAATTCTGAAAATAGGCTAGAACGACTATAAATGGTCTTAGCTAACGTTTTTACTTAGTTCTGCTTCAATCGGAGAAAGTCGAGGAAATCGTCGAAAAAAAGTTGAAGGCTATAGTATGGAAAAATCGTCGATTTTCGCGATGAATTAAAAAATTCCGAAAATAGTCTAGAACGACTATAAATGGTCCTAGCTAACGTTTTTACTTAGTTCCGCTTCAATCGGAGAAAGTCGAGGAAATCGTCGAAAAAAAGTTGAAGGCTATAGTATGGAAAAATCGTCGATTTTCGCGATGAATTAAAAAATTCCGAAAATATGCTAGAACGACTATAAATGGTCCTAGCTAACGTTTTTACTTAGTTCCGCTTCAATCGGAGAAAGTCGAGGAAATCGTCGAAAAAAAGTTGAAGGCTATAGTATGGAAAAATCGTCGATTTTCGCGATGAATTAAAAAATTCCGAAAATAGGCTAGAACGACTATAAATGGTCCTAGCTAACGTTTTTACTTAGTTCCGCTTCAATCGGAGAAAGTCGAGGAAATCGTCGAAAAAAAGTTGAAGGCTATAGTATGGAAAAATCGTCGATTTTCGCGATGAATTAAAAAATTCCGAAAATATGCTAGAACGACTATAAATGGTCCTAGCTAACGTTTTTACTTAGTTCCGCTTCAATCGGAGAAAGTCGAGGAAATCGTCGAAAAAAAGTTGAAGGCTATAGTATGGAAAAATCGTCGATTTTCGCGATGAATTAAAAAATTCCGAAAATAGGCTAGAACGACTATAAATGGTCCTAGCTAACGTTTTTACTTAGTTCCGCTTCAATCGGAGAAAGTCGAGGAAATCGTCAAAAAAAAGTTGAAGGCTGTATGGAAAAATCGTCGATTTTCGCGATGAATTAAAAAATTCCGAAAATAGGCTAGAACGACTATAAATGGTCCTAGCTAACGTTTTTACTTAGTTCCGCTTCAATCGGAGAAAGTCGAGGAAATCGTCGAAAAAAAGTTGAAGGCTATAGTATGGAAAAATCGTCGATTTTCGCGATGAATTAAAAAATTCCGAAAATAGGCTAGAACGACTATAAATGGTCCTAGCTAACGTTTTTACTTAGTTCCGCTTCAATCGGAGAAAGTCGAGGAAATCGTCGAAAAAAAGTTGAAGGCTATAGTATGGAAAAATCGTCGATTTTCGCGATGAATTAAAAAATTCCGAAAATAGGCTAGAACGACTATAAATGGTGCTAGCTAACGTTTTTACTTAGTTCCGCTTCAATCGGAGAAAGTCGAGGAAATCGTCGAAAAAAAGTTGAAGGCTATAGTATGGAAAAATCGTCGATTTTCGCGATGAATTAAAAAATTCCGAAAATATGCTAGAACGACTATAAATGGTCCTAGCTAACGTTTTTACTTAGTTCCGCTTCAATCGGAGAAAGTCGAGGAAATCGTCGAAAAAAAGTTGAAGGCTATAGTATGGAAAAATCGTCGATTTTCGCGATGAATTAAAAAATTCTGAAAATAGGCTAGAACGACTATAAATGGTCTTAGCTAACGTTTTTACTTAGTTCTGCTTCAATCGGAGAAAGTCGAGGAAATCGTCGAAAAAAAGTTGAAGGCTATAGTATGGAAAAATCGTCGATTTTCGCGATGAATTAAAAAATTCCGAAAATAGGCTAGAACGACTATAAATGGTCCTAGCTAACGTTTTTACTTAGTTCCGCTTCAATCGGAGAAAGTCGAGGAAATCGTCGAAAAAAAGTTGAAGGCTATAGTATGGAAAAATCGTCGATTTTCGCGATGAATTAAAAAATTCCGAAAATATGCTAGAACGACTATAAATGGTCCTAGCTAACGTTTTTACTTAGTTCCGCTTCAATCGGAGAAAGTCGAGGAAATCGTCGAAAAAAAGTTGAAGGCTATAGTATGGAAAAATCGTCGATTTTCGCGATGAATTAAAAAATTCCGAAAATAGGCTAGAACGACTATAAATGGTCCTAGCTAACGTTTTTACTTAGTTCCGCTTCAATCGGAGAAAGTCGAGGAAATCGTCGAAAAAAAGTTGAAGGCTATAGTATGGAAAAATCGTCGATTTTCGCGATGAATTAAAAAATTCCGAAAATATGCTAGAACGACTATAAATGGTCCTAGCTAACGTTTTTACTTAGTTCCGCTTCAATCGGAGAAAGTCGAGGAAATCGTCGAAAAAAAGTTGAAGGCTATAGTATGGAAAAATCGTCGATTTTCGCGATGAATTAAAAAATTCCGAAAATAGGCTAGAACGACTATAAATGGTCCTAGCTAACGTTTTTACTTAGTTCCGCTTCAATCGGAGAAAGTCGAGGAAATCGTCGAAAAAAAGTTGAAGGCTATAGTATGGAAAAATCGTCGATTTTCGCGATGAATTAAAAAATTCCGAAAATATGCTAGAACGACTATAAATGGTCCTAGCTAACGTTTTTACTTAGTTCCGCTTCAATCGGAGAAAGTCGAGGAAATCGTCGAAAAAAAGTTGAAGGCTATAGTATGGAAAAATCGTCGATTTTCGCGATGAATAAAAAAATTCCGAAAATAGGCTAGAACGACTATAAATGGTCCTAGCTAACGTTTTTACTTAGTTCCGCTTCAATCGGAGAAAGTCGAGGAAATCGTCGAAAAAAAGTTGAAGGCTATAGTATGGAAAAATCGTCGATTTTCGCGATGAATTAAAAAATTCCGAAAATAGGCTAGAACGACTATAAATGGTCCTAGCTAACGTTTTTACTTAGTTCCGCTTCAATCGGAGAAAGTCGAGGAAATCGTCGAAAAAAAGTTGAAGGCTATAGTATGGAAAAATCGTCGATTTTCGCGATGAATTAAAAAATTCCGAAAATAGGCTAGAACGACTATAAATGGTCCTAGCTAACGTTTTTACTTAGTTCCGCTTCAATCGGAGAAAGTCGAGGAAATCGTCGAAAAAAAGTTGAAGGCTATAGTATGGAAAAATCGTCGATTTTCGCGATGAATTAAAAAATTCCGAAAATATGCTAGAACGACTATAAATGGTCCTAGCTAACGTTTTTACTTAGTTCCGCTTCAATCGGAGAAAGTCGAGGAAATCGTCGAAAAAAAGTTGAAGGCTATAGTATGGAAAAATCGTCGATTTTCGCGATGAATTAAAAAATTCCGAAAATATGCTAGAACGACTATAAATGGTCCTAGCTAACGTTTTTACTTAGTTCCGCTTCAATCGGAGAAAGTCGAGGAAATCGTCGAAAAAAAGTTGAAGGCTATAGTATGGAAAAATCGTCGATTTTCGCGATGAATTAAAAAATTCCGAAAATATGCTAGAACGACTATAAATGGTCCTAGCTAACGTTTTTACTTACTTCCGCTTCAATCGGAGAAAGTCGAGGAAATCGTCGAAAAAAAGTTGAAGGCTATAGTATGGAAAAATCGTCGATTTTCGCGATGAATTAAAAAATTCCGAAAATAGGCTAGAACGACTATAAATGGTGCTAGCTAACGTTTTTACTTAGTTCCGCTTCAATCGGAGAAAGTCGAGGAAATCGTCGAAAAAAAGTTGAAGGCTATAGTATGGAAAAATCGTCGGTTTTCGCGATGAATTAAAAAATTCTGAAAATAGGCTAGAACGACTATAAATGGTGCTAGCTAACGTTTTTACTTAGTTCCGCTTCAATCGGAGAAAGTCGAGGAAATCGTCGAAAAAAAGTTGAAGGCTATAGTATGGAAAAATCGTCGATTTTCGCGATGAATTAAAAAATTCCGAAAATAGGCTAGAACGACTATAAATGGTGCTAGCTAACGTTTTTACTTAGTTCCGCTTCAATCGGAGAAAGTCGAGGAAATCGTCGAAAAAAAGTTGAAGGCTATAGTATGGAAAAATCGTCGATTTTCGCGATGAATTAAAAAATTCCGAAAATATGCTAGAACGACTATAAATGGTCCTAGCTAACGTTTTTACTTAGTTCCGCTTCAATCGGAGAAAGTCGAGGAAATCGTCGAAAAAAAGTTGAAGGCTATAGTATGGAAAAATCGTCGATTTTCGCGATGAATTAAAAAATTCTGAAAATAGGCTAGAACGACTATAAATGGTCTTAGCTAACGTTTTTACTTAGTTCTGCTTCAATCGGAGAAAGTCGAGGAAATCGTCGAAAAAAAGTTGAAGGCTATAGTATGGAAAAATCGTCGATTTTCGCGATGAATTAAAAAATTCCGAAAATAGGCTAGAACGACTATAAATGGTCCTAGCTAACGTTTTTACTTAGTTCCGCTTCAATCGGAGAAAGTCGAGGAAATCGTCGAAAAAAAGTTGAAGGCTGTATGGAAAAATCGTCGATTTTCGCGATGAATTAAAAAATTCCGAAAATATGCTAGAACGACTATAAATGGTCCTAGCTAACGTTTTTACTTAGTTCCGCTTCAATCGGAGAAAGTCGAGGAAATCGTCGAAAAAAAGTTGAAGGCTGTATGGAAAAATCGTCGATTTTCGCGATGAATTAAAAAATTCCGAAAATAGGCTAGAACGACTATAAATGGTCCTAGCTAACGTTTTTACTTAGTTCCGCTTCAATCGGAGAAAGTCGAGGAAATCGTCGAAAAAAAGTTGAAGGCTATAAGTATGGAAAAATCGTCGATTTTCGCGATGAATTAAAAAATTCCGAAAATATGCTAGAACGACTATAAATGGTCCTAGCTAACGTTTTTACTTAGTTCCGCTTCAATCGGAGAAAGTCGAGGAAATCGTCGAAAAAAAGTTGAAGGCTATAGTATGGAAAAATCGTCGATTTTCGCGATGAATTAAAAAATTCCGAAAATATGCTAGAACGACTATAAATGGTCCTAGCTAACGTTTTTACTTAGTTCCGCTTCAATCGGAGAAAGTCGAGGAAATCGTCGAAAAAAAGTTGAAGGCTATAGTATGGAAAAATCGTCGATTTTCGCGATGAATTAAAAAATTCCGAAAATAGGCTAGAACGACTATAAATGGTCCTAGCTAACGTTTTTACTTAGTTCCGCTTCAATCGGAGAAAGTCGAGGAAATCGTCGAAAAAAAGTTGAAGGCTATAGTATGGAAAAATCGTCGATTTTCGCGATGAATTAAAAAATTCCGAAAATAGGCTAGAACGACTATAAATGGTCCTAGCTAACGTTTTTACTTAGTTCCGCTTCAATCGGAGAAAGTCGAGGAAATCGTCGAAAAAAAGTTGAAGGCTGTATGGAAAAATCGTCGATTTTCGCGATGAATTAAAAAATTCCGAAAATAGGCTAGAATGACTATAAATGGTCCTAGCTAACGTTTTTACTTAGTTCCGCTTCAATCGGAGAAAGTCGAGGAAATCGTCGAAAAAAAGTTGAAGGCTATAGTATGGAAAAATCGTCGATTTTCGCGATGAATTAAAAAATTCCGAAAATATGCTAGAACGACTATAAATGGTCCTAGCTAACGTTTTTACTTAGTTCCGCTTCAATCGGAGAAAGTCGAGGAAATCGTCGAAAAAAAGTTGAAGGCTATAGTATGGAAAAATCGTCGATTTTCGCGATGAATTAAAAAATTCCGAAAATATGCTAGAACGACTATAAATGGTCCTAGCTAACGTTTTTACTTACTTCCGCTTCAATCGGAGAAAGTCGAGGAAATCGTCGAAAAAAAGTTGAAGGCTATAGTATGGAAAAATCGTCGATTTTCGCGATGAATTAAAAAATTCCGAAAATAGGCTAGAACGACTATAAATGGTGCTAGCTAACGTTTTTACTTAGTTCCGCTTCAATCGGAGAAAGTCGAGGAAATCGTCGAAAAAAAGTTGAAGGCTATAGTATGGAAAAATCGTCGGTTTTCGCGATGAATTAAAAAATTCTGAAAATAGGCTAGAACGACTATAAATGGTGCTAGCTAACGTTTTTACTTAGTTCCGCTTCAATCGGAGAAAGTCGAGGAAATCGTCGAAAAAAAGTTGAAGGCTATAGTATGGAAAAATCGTCGATTTTCGCGATGAATTAAAAAATTCCGAAAATAGGCTAGAACGACTATAAATGGTGCTAGCTAACGTTTTTACTTAGTTCCGCTTCAATCGGAGAAAGTCGAGGAAATCGTCGAAAAAAAGTTGAAGGCTATAGTATGGAAAAATCGTCGATTTTCGCGATGAATTAAAAAATTCCGAAAATATGCTAGAACGACTATAAATGGTCCTAGCTAACGTTTTTACTTAGTTCCGCTTCAATCGGAGAAAGTCGAGGAAATCGTCGAAAAAAAGTTGAAGGCTATAGTATGGAAAAATCGTCGATTTTCGCGATGAATTAAAAAATTCTGAAAATAGGCTAGAACGACTATAAATGGTCTTAGCTAACGTTTTTACTTAGTTCTGCTTCAATCGGAGAAAGTCGAGGAAATCGTCGAAAAAAAGTTGAAGGCTATAGTATGGAAAAATCGTCGATTTTCGCGATGAATTAAAAAATTCCGAAAATAGGCTAGAACGACTATAAATGGTCCTAGCTAACGTTTTTACTTAGTTCCGCTTCAATCGGAGAAAGTCGAGGAAATCGTCGAAAAAAAGTTGAAGGCTGTATGGAAAAATCGTCGATTTTCGCGATGAATTAAAAAATTCCGAAAATATGCTAGAACGACTATAAATGGTCCTAGCTAACGTTTTTACTTAGTTCCGCTTCAATCGGAGAAAGTCGAGGAAATCGTCGAAAAAAAGTTGAAGGCTGTATGGAAAAATCGTCGATTTTCGCGATGAATTAAAAAATTCCGAAAATAGGCTAGAACGACTATAAATGGTCCTAGCTAACGTTTTTACTTAGTTCCGCTTCAATCGGAGAAAGTCGAGGAAATCGTCGAAAAAAAGTTGAAGGCTATAAGTATGGAAAAATCGTCGATTTTCGCGATGAATTAAAAAATTCCGAAAATATGCTAGAACGACTATAAATGGTCCTAGCTAACGTTTTTACTTAGTTCCGCTTCAATCGGAGAAAGTCGAGGAAATCGTCGAAAAAAAGTTGAAGGCTATAGTATGGAAAAATCGTCGATTTTCGCGATGAATTAAAAAATTCCGAAAATATGCTAGAACGACTATAAATGGTCCTAGCTAACGTTTTTACTTAGTTCCGCTTCAATCGGAGAAAGTCGAGGAAATCGTCGAAAAAAAGTTGAAGGCTATAGTATGGAAAAATCGTCGATTTTCGCGATGAATTAAAAAATTCCGAAAATAGGCTAGAACGACTATAAATGGTCCTAGCTAACGTTTTTACTTAGTTCCGCTTCAATCGGAGAAAGTCGAGGAAATCGTCGAAAAAAAGTTGAAGGCTATAGTATGGAAAAATCGTCGATTTTCGCGATGAATTAAAAAATTCCGAAAATAGGCTAGAACGACTATAAATGGTCCTAGCTAACGTTTTTACTTAGTTCCGCTTCAATCGGAGAAAGTCGAGGAAATCGTCGAAAAAAAGTTGAAGGCTGTATGGAAAAATCGTCGATTTTCGCGATGAATTAAAAAATTCCGAAAATAGGCTAGAATGACTATAAATGGTCCTAGCTAACGTTTTTACTTAGTTCCGCTTCAATCGGAGAAAGTCGAGGAAATCGTCGAAAAAAAGTTGAAGGCTATAGTATGGAAAAATCGTCGATTTTCGCGATGAATTAAAAAATTCCGAAAATATGCTAGAACGACTATAAATGGTCCTAGCTAACGTTTTTACTTAGTTCCGCTTCAATCGGAGAAAGTCGAGGAAATCGTCGAAAAAAAGTTGAAGGCTATAGTATGGAAAAATCGTCGATTTTCGCGATGAATTAAAAAATTCCGAAAATATGCTAGAACGACTATAAATGGTCCTAGCTAACGTTTTTACTTACTTCCGCTTCAATCGGAGAAAGTCGAGGAAATCGTCGAAAAAAAGTTGAAGGCTATAGTATGGAAAAATCGTCGATTTTCGCGATGAATTAAAAAATTCCGAAAATAGGCTAGAACGACTATAAATGGTGCTAGCTAACGTTTTTACTTAGTTCCGCTTCAATCGGAGAAAGTCGAGGAAATCGTCGAAAAAAAGTTGAAGGCTATAGTATGGAAAAATCGTCGGTTTTCGCGATGAATTAAAAAATTCTGAAAATAGGCTAGAACGACTATAAATGGTGCTAGCTAACGTTTTTACTTAGTTCCGCTTCAATCGGAGAAAGTCGAGGAAATCGTCGAAAAAAAGTTGAAGGCTATAGTATGGAAAAATCGTCGATTTTCGCGATGAATTAAAAAATTCCGAAAATAGGCTAGAACGACTATAAATGGTGCTAGCTAACGTTTTTACTTAGTTCCGCTTCAATCGGAGAAAGTCGAGGAAATCGTCGAAAAAAAGTTGAAGGCTATAGTATGGAAAAATCGTCGATTTTCGCGATGAATTAAAAAATTCCGAAAATATGCTAGAACGACTATAAATGGTCCTAGCTAACGTTTTTACTTAGTTCCGCTTCAATCGGAGAAAGTCGAGGAAATCGTCGAAAAAAAGTTGAAGGCTATAGTATGGAAAAATCGTCGATTTTCGCGATGAATTAAAAAATTCTGAAAATAGGCTAGAACGACTATAAATGGTCTTAGCTAACGTTTTTACTTAGTTCTGCTTCAATCGGAGAAAGTCGAGGAAATCGTCGAAAAAAAGTTGAAGGCTATAGTATGGAAAAATCGTCGATTTTCGCGATGAATTAAAAAATTCCGAAAATAGGCTAGAACGACTATAAATGGTCCTAGCTAACGTTTTTACTTAGTTCCGCTTCAATCGGAGAAAGTCGAGGAAATCGTCGAAAAAAAGTTGAAGGCTGTATGGAAAAATCGTCGATTTTCGCGATGAATTAAAAAATTCCGAAAATATGCTAGAACGACTATAAATGGTCCTAGCTAACGTTTTTACTTAGTTCCGCTTCAATCGGAGAAAGTCGAGGAAATCGTCGAAAAAAAGTTGAAGGCTGTATGGAAAAATCGTCGATTTTCGCGATGAATTAAAAAATTCCGAAAATAGGCTAGAACGACTATAAATGGTCCTAGCTAACGTTTTTACTTAGTTCCGCTTCAATCGGAGAAAGTCGAGGAAATCGTCGAAAAAAAGTTGAAGGCTATAAGTATGGAAAAATCGTCGATTTTCGCGATGAATTAAAAAATTCCGAAAATATGCTAGAACGACTATAAATGGTCCTAGCTAACGTTTTTACTTAGTTCCGCTTCAATCGGAGAAAGTCGAGGAAATCGTCGAAAAAAAGTTGAAGGCTATAGTATGGAAAAATCGTCGATTTTCGCGATGAATTAAAAAATTCCGAAAATATGCTAGAACGACTATAAATGGTCCTAGCTAACGTTTTTACTTAGTTCCGCTTCAATCGGAGAAAGTCGAGGAAATCGTCGAAAAAAAGTTGAAGGCTATAGTATGGAAAAATCGTCGATTTTCGCGATGAATTAAAAAATTCCGAAAATAGGCTAGAACGACTATAAATGGTCCTAGCTAACGTTTTTACTTAGTTCCGCTTCAATCGGAGAAAGTCGAGGAAATCGTCGAAAAAAAGTTGAAGGCTATAGTATGGAAAAATCGTCGATTTTCGCGATGAATTAAAAAATTCCGAAAATAGGCTAGAACGACTATAAATGGTCCTAGCTAACGTTTTTACTTAGTTCCGCTTCAATCGGAGAAAGTCGAGGAAATCGTCGAAAAAAAGTTGAAGGCTGTATGGAAAAATCGTCGATTTTCGCGATGAATTAAAAAATTCCGAAAATAGGCTAGAATGACTATAAATGGTCCTAGCTAACGTTTTTACTTAGTTCCGCTTCAATCGGAGAAAGTCGAGGAAATCGTCGAAAAAAAGTTGAAGGCTATAGTATGGAAAAATCGTCGATTTTCGCGATGAATTAAAAAATTCCGAAAATATGCTAGAACGACTATAAATGGTCCTAGCTAACGTTTTTACTTAGTTCCGCTTCAATCGGAGAAAGTCGAGGAAATCGTCGAAAAAAAGTTGAAGGCTATAGTATGGAAAAATCGTCGATTTTCGCGATGAATTAAAAAATTCCGAAAATATGCTAGAACGACTATAAATGGTCCTAGCTAACGTTTTTACTTACTTCCGCTTCAATCGGAGAAAGTCGAGGAAATCGTCGAAAAAAAGTTGAAGGCTATAGTATGGAAAAATCGTCGATTTTCGCGATGAATTAAAAAATTCCGAAAATAGGCTAGAACGACTATAAATGGTGCTAGCTAACGTTTTTACTTAGTTCCGCTTCAATCGGAGAAAGTCGAGGAAATCGTCGAAAAAAAGTTGAAGGCTATAGTATGGAAAAATCGTCGGTTTTCGCGATGAATTAAAAAATTCTGAAAATAGGCTAGAACGACTATAAATGGTGCTAGCTAACGTTTTTACTTAGTTCCGCTTCAATCGGAGAAAGTCGAGGAAATCGTCGAAAAAAAGTTGAAGGCTATAGTATGGAAAAATCGTCGATTTTCGCGATGAATTAAAAAATTCCGAAAATAGGCTAGAACGACTATAAATGGTGCTAGCTAACGTTTTTACTTAGTTCCGCTTCAATCGGAGAAAGTCGAGGAAATCGTCGAAAAAAAGTTGAAGGCTATAGTATGGAAAAATCGTCGATTTTCGCGATGAATTAAAAAATTCCGAAAATATGCTAGAACGACTATAAATGGTCCTAGCTAACGTTTTTACTTAGTTCCGCTTCAATCGGAGAAAGTCGAGGAAATCGTCGAAAAAAAGTTGAAGGCTATAGTATGGAAAAATCGTCGATTTTCGCGATGAATTAAAAAATTCTGAAAATAGGCTAGAACGACTATAAATGGTCTTAGCTAACGTTTTTACTTAGTTCTGCTTCAATCGGAGAAAGTCGAGGAAATCGTCGAAAAAAAGTTGAAGGCTATAGTATGGAAAAATCGTCGATTTTCGCGATGAATTAAAAAATTCCGAAAATAGGCTAGAACGACTATAAATGGTCCTAGCTAACGTTTTTACTTAGTTCCGCTTCAATCGGAGAAAGTCGAGGAAATCGTCGAAAAAAAGTTGAAGGCTGTATGGAAAAATCGTCGATTTTCGCGATGAATTAAAAAATTCCGAAAATATGCTAGAACGACTATAAATGGTCCTAGCTAACGTTTTTACTTAGTTCCGCTTCAATCGGAGAAAGTCGAGGAAATCGTCGAAAAAAAGTTGAAGGCTGTATGGAAAAATCGTCGATTTTCGCGATGAATTAAAAAATTCCGAAAATAGGCTAGAACGACTATAAATGGTCCTAGCTAACGTTTTTACTTAGTTCCGCTTCAATCGGAGAAAGTCGAGGAAATCGTCGAAAAAAAGTTGAAGGCTATAAGTATGGAAAAATCGTCGATTTTCGCGATGAATTAAAAAATTCCGAAAATATGCTAGAACGACTATAAATGGTCCTAGCTAACGTTTTTACTTAGTTCCGCTTCAATCGGAGAAAGTCGAGGAAATCGTCGAAAAAAAGTTGAAGGCTATAGTATGGAAAAATCGTCGATTTTCGCGATGAATTAAAAAATTCCGAAAATATGCTAGAACGACTATAAATGGTCCTAGCTAACGTTTTTACTTAGTTCCGCTTCAATCGGAGAAAGTCGAGGAAATCGTCGAAAAAAAGTTGAAGGCTATAGTATGGAAAAATCGTCGATTTTCGCGATGAATTAAAAAATTCCGAAAATAGGCTAGAACGACTATAAATGGTCCTAGCTAACGTTTTTACTTAGTTCCGCTTCAATCGGAGAAAGTCGAGGAAATCGTCGAAAAAAAGTTGAAGGCTATAGTATGGAAAAATCGTCGATTTTCGCGATGAATTAAAAATTCCGAAAATAGGCTAGAACGACTATAAATGGTCCTAGCTAACGTTTTTACTTAGTTCCGCTTCAATCGGAGAAAGTCGAGGAAATCGTCGAAAAAAAGTTGAAGGCTGTATGGAAAAATCGTCGATTTTCGCGATGAATTAAAAAATTCCGAAAATAGGCTAGAATGACTATAAATGGTCCTAGCTAACGTTTTTACTTAGTTCCGCTTCAATCGGAGAAAGTCGAGGAAATCGTCGAAAAAAAGTTGAAGGCTATAGTATGGAAAAATCGTCGATTTTCGCGATGAATTAAAAAATTCCGAAAATATGCTAGAACGACTATAAATGGTCCTAGCTAACGTTTTTACTTAGTTCCGCTTCAATCGGAGAAAGTCGAGGAAATCGTCGAAAAAAAGTTGAAGGCTATAGTATGGAAAAATCGTCGATTTTCGCGATGAATTAAAAAATTCCGAAAATATGCTAGAACGACTATAAATGGTCCTAGCTAACGTTTTTACTTACTTCCGCTTCAATCGGAGAAAGTCGAGGAAATCGTCGAAAAAAAGTTGAAGGCTATAGTATGGAAAAATCGTCGATTTTCGCGATGAATTAAAAAATTCCGAAAATAGGCTAGAACGACTATAAATGGTGCTAGCTAACGTTTTTACTTAGTTCCGCTTCAATCGGAGAAAGTCGAGGAAATCGTCGAAAAAAAGTTGAAGGCTATAGTATGGAAAAATCGTCGGTTTTCGCGATGAATTAAAAAATTCTGAAAATAGGCTAGAACGACTATAAATGGTGCTAGCTAACGTTTTTACTTAGTTCCGCTTCAATCGGAGAAAGTCGAGGAAATCGTCGAAAAAAAGTTGAAGGCTATAGTATGGAAAAATCGTCGATTTTCGCGATGAATTAAAAAATTCCGAAAATAGGCTAGAACGACTATAAATGGTGCTAGCTAACGTTTTTACTTAGTTCCGCTTCAATCGGAGAAAGTCGAGGAAATCGTCGAAAAAAAGTTGAAGGCTATAGTATGGAAAAATCGTCGATTTTCGCGATGAATTAAAAATTCCGAAAATATGCTAGAACGACTATAAATGGTCCTAGCTAACGTTTTTACTTAGTTCCGCTTCAATCGGAGAAAGTCGAGGAAATCGTCGAAAAAAAGTTGAAGGCTATAGTATGGAAAAATCGTCGATTTTCGCGATGAATTAAAAAATTCTGAAAATAGGCTAGAACGACTATAAATGGTCTTAGCTAACGTTTTTACTTAGTTCTGCTTCAATCGGAGAAAGTCGAGGAAATCGTCGAAAAAAAGTTGAAGGCTATAGTATGGAAAAATCGTCGATTTTCGCGATGAATTAAAAAATTCCGAAAATAGGCTAGAACGACTATAAATGGTCCTAGCTAACGTTTTTACTTAGTTCCGCTTCAATCGGAGAAAGTCGAGGAAATCGTCGAAAAAAAGTTGAAGGCTGTATGGAAAAATCGTCGATTTTCGCGATGAATTAAAAAATTCCGAAAATATGCTAGAACGACTATAAATGGTCCTAGCTAACGTTTTTACTTAGTTCCGCTTCAATCGGAGAAAGTCGAGGAAATCGTCGAAAAAAAGTTGAAGGCTGTATGGAAAAATCGTCGATTTTCGCGATGAATTAAAAAATTCCGAAAATAGGCTAGAACGACTATAAATGGTCCTAGCTA